>VBVQ01005756.1:0-10959 GCA_011636635.1 Tetramorium simillimum | reverse complement strand
GAACAAGAGGAGGTGTTAGAATTAATACTTAATATTCAAGACGTTCAATGATTGGAGGATAGCAACCAATGGGCTCAGACTAGAGCACGGCTACCTTTAGTTTCTATATATTGGCAGACCTGAGAATTGCGCGCGCTAAGGCGGTAGCTCGCTTGTAATGTTCGGTACGCTTAAGTCACTTGCCCGCTCATGTAACAATTATATTTCTTCTTCGTTCATTATATATCCAGAGTGCCTTTGTTTGTAACCTTGCAGTTTATACTAGAATATATGTTCTCTCTAACTATGTACATGAGTGTATCATTTCATATACTTTTCTAACAGATTATGAGACTTATTGTCGTGCATTTCGTCGATACAGACTGTGTTGAGGTTAAGAGAGAGAGACGATAAACAGTGAGAGTTTATAAAGGACAAGCGTACTTGTTTTTGTGGTTATCAAAAGAAACCATGGCAGAAGAAAGTTTTAGTCGCGAAATTCGAGTGACGAAGCTTTCAAAGGCAACGTACAACCGCTGGAAGATTGAGATTCGGGATGCATTAGAAAGTCACCGAATATGGGAAATCGCCAGTGGAAATGCAGACAAACCACAAGAGCAAAGTAATGAGAATGGCACCGTAACGAATAAGAAGGAAATAGAAGAATGGAAGGCGAAAGATAGCAAAGCTCGTTCAATTATTCGGTCAACGCTAGATGATACGACATTCGATCAAGTATGTGATTGTGAATCGTCAGCAGACATTTTGAAGAGAATTAAAGCTATCAATGAACCGAAAACATTAAATGTTCTTTTGGAGTTACTGCGTGAATTCTTTGGTTACTCATGGAAACCAGATAGTACTGTCGGTACGTTCGTAGCAGGGCTTAAGGTTATCGCTCGTCGAATCGAAGCGTTAGAATCTGATGACTTTGGAAGAAATTTCAATGAGAAACTTATGATGGCAAAAATCCTCGGCTGTCTACCAAAAGAATTTGATAATTTTGTCACAAGCTGGTCACTTTTATCAGAAGATATATCACTGGAATCTTTTCTGGAAAAGCTCACAAATGCGGAGAGAAGCATTACTGAGCGTTCAAATGACACATCGCAAGAAGCTTTCAAGGCTCAATCGAAACCAGGAAGTATTCAAGCAAAGAAGAAATTCCAGGGAAAATGTCACAAGTGTGGTAAAAAGGGACACTTGCAAAAGGATTGTTGGTCGAAGCTGGAGAAATCGGCGTCATCTGAAGAAAAGAAGACAAATGAGAAATCAAAAGAGCAGAAAGAAGAGACTAGTTTGTCAGCATCGTCAGTCTTCAAGATAAATAAAGAAAATAGAATTCTTGCAGATTCGGGAGCAAGCGTTCATTTGACAGGAAACATGGAATGGTTTTCGTCGTTACGTAAGCTCACTACACCGTTGATATTAAATGTCGCAAATGGTAAATCTTTTCAGGCAACCCATGTAGGCAACATCGCTGTTGAAAAATCAAATGATGGCAGGAGATGGGAGAATCGTACGTGGGAAAATGTATACTATGCGAAGGAGATGGGTGCTGAATCCTTGTTTTCGACAACGTTTATGGAAATAAGCAAAGGATATAGTTTTTATCACGGAAATGGAATCATGCGACTAAGCAAGGGGCGACAAACAATGATAGGTGGAGAAAGGATTGGAAGTCAATATATTCCTTTTATTCGAGTCAAGCCACCATCGATTTCTGCAAATGTAGCTCAATCAGTTGGATTGTGGCATCAACGATTGGGACACGTAAGTGAGACAGTAGTTCGAGCAATGTATAAGAATAATTTAACGGAAGGTCTTGAAGTAACTTTTTCAGATAAGAATGATTGTGAATCGTGTCATTATGGCAAGCAAACAATAAGTCGACATCCTATTCGAGAAAAGCGAGATTGTATGCCTGGCCAACGATTTCATTCTGACGTATGCCATATCGGAGTGGTGTCATGGAATAAATGCAGATATTTCCTCACGATGAAAGACGAAGCATCCGGTTATCGAAGGGTTTTCTTCATGAAGACAAAGGATGAGGTGTCAAGTATATTGAAGCAGTTCTTCATCGACGCGGAGAGAGAAACAGGAAGAAAGGCAATTTCTCTGAGAACGGACAATGGAACAGAGTACGTCAATGAGAACGTAAAAGAAGTTCTTAAGTCAAAGGGCATTATTCATGAACTGTCACCACCAAATGTCAAACAATGTAATGGCATGGCAGAACGGGAAAATAGGACCTTATGTGATACTGCTCGATCTATGCTGTTTAATACCGATTTATCAAGAACGGATTGTCATCTACTCTGGACGGAAGCTATTGGCACAGCAGCATATCTTAGAAATCGAGTTCCAAATCGAGGAATTTTGAATACAACGCCATATAGCGAATGGTATAATAGAAAACCTGATGTTTCTCATCTAAGAGTCTTTGGTGCAAAGGCTTTTGTACATATTCCAAGTGCGATGAGGCGGAAAATGGATCCGAAGTCAAGGAAAGCAATCTTTGTCGGATACGATCGTTTAACCGATAAAGTCTATCGAGTTTTTGATCCTGTCAAAAAGATTGTAGAAAGAGTCTCTGATGTCGTGATTCAGGATGTGATGGACAAGGATCAAGTATTATTTCCTATACCAACTGATAAGCAAGAGGAGGTATATGAAGAACCGTCAATTGCAGAAAAGGATGAAGATGAAGTAAACTTCGGTGATGATTCTGAGCAGGAAATAGACAACGTCAATGAAGAAACAGAATCAAGAGAAAAGAAGAAAGGACGACCAGTAGGTTCAAAGAATTTTCAGAAACCTGTACCTGCAACGGATAGAGAACTAAGAAGCAAGTCAAATAAATCAGCATGTATAGCTGCGATGAAAGTATCAATGGACCCAGTCTCGTATGAAGATGCAATAAGTAGAGAAGATGCACATCTTTGGAAGAAAGCCATGGATGAAGAGATGTTATCGTTAACAAAGAATCAAGCATGGGAGTTGGAAGAATTACCGAAGAATCGGTCTGCGGTCTCGTGTAAATGGGTTTTCAAATCCAAATTGAAACCTGATGGAGTCATTGAGCGTTACAAAGCAAGATTAGTTGCTCGAGGCTTTCATCAAACAAAAGGAGTTGACTATTTTGAAACGTTCTCTCCTGTAGTGCGTTACGAGTCCGTAAGAACTGTTTTAGCAATAGCAGCTAAATTTGATATGGAGATCGTACAATTCGACATAAAAACGGCATTTCTCAACAGTCCACTTGAAGAAAGTATCTACATGCATCAACCAGAGGGGTATGAAGATGGAACGAACCGAGTTTGTCATCTGAAGAGAAGCCTCTATGGACTCAAACAGGCGTCTAGAGTCTGGAATAATACTTTCAACGACTTTGTGGCAGAATATGGTCTGATACAGTCAGATTCAGATCCGTGCATTTTTATGAAAAATGATAATACAGATGATTGGATGATTCTATGTCTATACGTTGATGATGGACTCATAGTTTGCAAAAAGAAGGAATTACTGGAGTCTTTCATTTACACGTTAAAAAGGAAATTTGAAATTACCTGTAATGAGCCATCTTGTTACGTTGGCATGGAGATTAAGCGAGATAGGAAAATGAAAACTATCAGCATTAATCAACAAGGATATATATCTCGAATGTTGCGTCGATTTGGCATGGAGGATTGTAAAACGGCGACTTCACCAGTGAATAGTTCAATCAATCTGTCAAAGCTGAAGGAAGAAGAAGCCATCACTGAGAAGAGATTTCCCTATCGAGAGGCAGTTGGATGTCTAAATTATGTGGCTCAAATATCAAGACCGGACATAGCTTATATTGTGGGCAACCTTGCTCGTTATGCAAACAACCCATCAGAAATACATTGGAGAGCAACCAAGCAAGTTATGAGGTATTTAAAAGGGACAATTGACCTCTCAATATATTATAAAGGAAAAACGCAAGATAAGCTAATAGGATACTGCGATTCTGATTACGCTGGAGATCCAGTGGCAAGAAAGTCGACTTCTGGGTACGTCTTCATGCAGTATGGTGGACCGATAGCATGGTCATCAAGTTTGCAGAAGGTCACAGCACTCTCATCATCGGAGGCTGAATATATGTCTATGTCAGAAGCATTAAAAGAACTCCTGTGGTTGCGGTCACTTCTGAAATCCCTTGGCCTGGAGCAAGAGGAGGAGACAGAGCTGAAGGTAGACAATCAAGCAGCAATAGCTTTGTCAAAGAACCCAGAATTTCACAAGAGAAGTAAGCATATAGGAGTACGTTTTCACCGCATCAGACAAGAGCAAGAGGCTGGAAACGTAATAGTCACCTACGTACCTACGGATGAACAGGTAGCTGACCTGTTAACA
The DNA here is from genome assembly GCA_011636635.1 of Tetramorium simillimum. Lineage (NCBI taxonomy): Eukaryota > Metazoa > Arthropoda > Insecta > Hymenoptera > Formicidae > Tetramorium > Tetramorium simillimum. The sequence goes on along the minus strand of VBVQ01005756.1, from coordinate 6,600 downwards.
AAAGGATTACCGTGGGCCAAGATCTCAGGTCACTTGGAAGCCTTAAGAATGACGTCATGAACAAGAGGAGGTGTTAGAATTAATACTTAATATTCAAGACGTTCAATGATTGGAGGATAGCAACCAATGGGCTCAGACTAGAGCACGGCTACCTTTAGTTTCTATATATTGGCAGACCTGAGAATTGCGCGCACCAAGGATGTAGCACACTTGTAACGGCTTGTTCGTTTTAGTCACTTGCCCGCTCATGTAACAATTATATTTCTTCTTCGTTCATTATATATCCAGAGTGCCTTTGTTTGTAACCTTGCAGTTTATACTAGAATATATGTTCTCTCTAACTATGTACATGAGTGTATCATTTCATATACTTTTCTAACAGGTACAAAATATTATAAATTAAAATAAGATTTCAATTTCTTATTCTAAATATTAAATTTTTTAGTGATACGTTTGTTGTTTGTAAAAAATTTGTAATTCTGATATTTGATTCTACTTCCGCTTATCGTTCTAGATAACAAATGTAAAAAGTCAACTATATATTTATACTAAAGAAGATAAAACAAAATATCGTATGTTATTGTTATGCAAAACTAATAAATATTATACTTTATTGCTATTTATAAAACTATCTATGTGAAAATAGCACCTATCTTTATATCAAATTTATGCAACAGTACGATTTCGATTTCATATATTGGATTTGTATATTGCATGTTTTTTTTATTTAAAAAGGATCAAAGCCATCACTTTTTTTCTGAAACCTGAAAAACGTTAATTAAAATCACATCAGATACAAATAGTCTTTCTTTTTCTCTCCTGTTGTAAGTCTATGGCCGGTATTCATAGTCAATTCTTATTTCAAAATCGTCTTAAGTAATGTCTTAAGATGCTAATTTGGCTTCGTGATTGGTTTAGAATTACATAAAACTATATTAAAGATGATTTTAAATATAAAAATTTGACTATGAATACCGGCCTATAACAACAAATTAAACTTCTCTTTTTGTCGCTCATTACATTCAAATTATCTTAACATTTTAATTTAAAATAAGGCGTTACATTTACTATTCACATCAGTTTTTGTATATATAAGGCTCTACTTGCGTTATCTACGGTATTTTCCTGCTGTATTTGATGTATTTTTGATGTGTTGCATTTTAGCTGATAAAAAAATAATAATTGTGCAATAATTATTATAAGTTGAAATCTCTTAATTTATAAAACATTTTCTTATATAAAAATCGAAAATCAATAAATTTGAAACAGTGAAACATGCGTAAGTATAAGATGCGATTTGATAAAATTTGAGCTACATACGAACTTACATAATGATGTAATTGCAAATAATTCCACACGGTTAAAATATATTAAAGATTTTAAAAGAAATTTTAAGAGATTTGAAAAAATTCTTTAATGCCAAGGGTAATTACTTCTAATAAAGCTTATATTTTAGATTAGTATTTGATACATACAATTTTATATTTAATTACGTATTAATAGACGTCTGATAAATCAAAAAATTTTTAAATAATACTTGATACAGTCCCGGCGAATCATTATTTTTATTTCTGCTTTTCTGAATACCATTGCTTTCTAATGCGAAAAAATGTTTTTATTCTGAATTTTATCGAACAATTTTTTATTATAACTATTTTCACTATTAAAACTTGTTATGTTCTCATTTAAATTACATATAAAATTTTCAGATACTTTCTAGTATTAATATAAAAGATGAACAATATAATTTGCATAAATGTGTGGAAATACTAAACAATATATACTTATTAAATTAATATATATCTATAGAATTGTTAGCTACGTCTTTTACTAAATTAATGTGAAGGTGTATAAAACATATAACTAGTTAACATATATTTATTTTTATAGACTATATACTTTTGGCAGCAATTGTTATGATCTTGCTCATAATATTTATTTTCGAAGTTAATAAAAAAGAATTTTACGAATTAAAAAGATATTTAGAATTTGTTATTTCGTTGCCTGGTGCATCCATATTTTCGTCCATTATCAACTCATTGCAAATTGCTTGCAATTATAAAGGTGAATAAAAATGTTTTTAATAATAATTTCAGGATAAAGTAATTATTTTTAAATTAAGCTTTATATTAAACCAATATACTTGAAATAAATATACTCTCCGATTTATATGTATATATATATATTATATAAGTAATTATATAATTTATATATATATAATATTATATATATATAATATATTATATATATATAACAGTAAATAAATATAAATATTATAATTATTAAATAAATTTTTGAAATTATTTTTTCATAAACGTCTTGCAAAATTTGCAAACGATGTTGTATGTAAATGTACAATTTTACAGAGTTAATAAACTATATAGAAGCAACAACTAAAAAATATGGAAATCTTACTCGAGTTCTCATAGGAACAGATGTGTTCGTAGTACTTTCAAAACCCGAAGATTATAAGGTAAGTTCTTAAAAAGTAATAATAACAACAGAAAATATATCGAATTAAATATGCAGCTTGTGCTCACGAACGCAAATGGCAACTACAAAACTTCGGTGACCAAGACATCGGAGATAATACTTGGAGACGGAATTATCAGAATTTCAGGTATTATGTCTGCATGACAAAGATTCGTTTTACATTTTTTTCCAATTATATACTTAATTTTATGCAATAGTATTTTATGTAATAGTAATATAGAGTTCAATACAAAATTAATATTGAATATAATATATCCATTTTTTAATACTTAATATTGTGTTTGATAGGTGCAATTCACCGTCTTCGACGAAAAATGATACAGCCCCTTTTAAATCTCAAATATTTATCCGAATATGTAACATTTTTCGATACTTATAGTAATTTTTGGGCGGATGCATTAGAAAAAAATATCGATGGTCCGATATTTGATCTTAAACCGTATATAGCACGATATTCTTTTGATATATTTTTAGGTGAGAATCTAATATGCATTTGATAATGAACATCTTATTTATAACCATTTACTTATAACAAGTTATTTCGATACAAATGATTGTTTGTACGATTTACGTAAATGATTATTTTTACGATTTACGCGTATGCATTATTAAAAGTTAACAAATATTAATTTACAGTATCAGCGGTGGGTATTCATGACTCGCCACATAGATATAAATACAACGCACTAATACATTGGCAGAAAAAGTATGTAATTTTAATAGCATCCTTATTGTTCGTACGTTCATATGTAACCCAATAATCTATTATTATTGCAGATTATTCAGTGATGCATATGAGAAAATAGTAAAACCGTGGTTACGGTATGAATGGATTTTTTCCCTGACTGAAAATAAAAAACAGATGTGTATCGCTGAAAAAAATTTGCTAGATTTTATCAATACTGTAAATTTCAAATATTTTTTATATAATTATTTGATATGAGTCATTAGATTAGATGTCATTAGATTTTCTTTCATAAAAAAATATAATTTATCACATCTGATAAAAATACATATACTTCTGAAACATTCAGTTTTTCTTAATACGATAAGCATATATTGATGCGTTCTTATATTGTACTCATATATTTACGTAAAGTTTGCGAATTTATCAATATTTATTTAATTGCTAAGTCGGAGAGTGATCTGTTTCAAAGTCGATGTATATGAATTCCAATGTTTCTGCTATTCGTTAAAACATTTCAAGTTCTATTTGTTAAAGCTCATGAAATAGTTCTTTTGGGACCGGTTTTTCCAACTTCTTGGTAAGCTAACTAATATTTATTAAATCATACGTCTGAATCATAGTCTTGCCTATAATTTGAAAATAAAACAAAGACAGATGCATGATTTAACAGTTCAACTATTAGTTAGTTTACCAAGAAGTTGAAAAAACCGGCCCTCATTACGATTAATACATATAAAAACGAGAAACTTTTGGACAACAAGTAAATTATTGTGCTTGAATATTCTCTTTATTTGCTAAATTTTTCTTCCTATAATATTTTTTCATGTCCAAAAAACTACAAAAAAATTCCTTCGTATTTTTACACGATAAAAAAACGTAAAAGCAGTACATTTTAGAAACATAAACATTCTTGAAAAAATAACAAATTAAAGTCAAAAGATATTACTGGTAAAATAAAATATAATGCAAAATAATGTAAAAGAAATGATAAAATTCAAATATGACAAGACAATTGCTTTAAATAAAACCGCAATTAAGTCCGAAAAAACTATTTATTACACTACGTCGCTAATTCGCAAACTTTAGTAAGAAATATCGTCTTATTGATATTTCTATACAGTTTAATAATACTATTATAATAAGATTCCATATAGAAATATAACCTGCGATATTTCTCTTAATATAAATTATTTTTGTTAGAGTTATTTATGTTTGTATTATAAATCGATTTATTTAATGTAGATATTACCCCAAAAGGCAGCAACTCATACTGCTCTACAAGATAATAATGAGATCTTTCAAAATCCGAAACCTATTTTTAATCACTATTTGAATCGTATGGAAGAACTACGTAATAATGATATAAACAAATCCTTCGAAGTGAGCGACGAGAATTTCTTAGACGATTTTAAAAACTTCTTTTTCGCTGTAAAGTCATTTAGCATATTAAAATACTTAACATTACACATATATATGCGTACATATTTTATAATATTATTAATTTATATATTGCAGATCACAAATACTATTACGGAAATGATATCTTTTATTATGCTTATGCTGGCAATGCATACAGATGTACAAGTAAGTGAAATTAATGTAATATTATATAATGTATGAACATTATGTGTATGAAAATGACTTTATATTTTATATCCATGCTGTAAACATAAGATGATAAATATGTCTTATTTGTATTATAGAAAAATAATTACTTTTTATCAATTATTTGTTAGTTTATTATTTAAGTTAATTTCGAATATTACTTAATTTCTTATATTATTTTTTATATGTTTATTTTTTATTGTTTTTGCATTACATTCCCTAGGAAAAACTGCGAGAAGAAATATCAGTTACTTTCAATAATAACAAAATCTCAAGTGCTGAACAGCTTCAAAGTATGCGATATTTTTATATGGTGTACCAGGAGACATTAAGATTGTTCCCTATATCAGTTTTCATTCTGCGCCAACTTACAGGAGATATCAAGCTTGGTATTTTTATAGCGTGTTATTTATAGAGTTCATGGACAAAATTAATATAAATTATTAGATTAATGTAATATTGTACAAATTTACGAGAAAGAATTTCGTCGACGATTTCAGAATCATGCACTTTACCGGATGGATGTTTCGTTATGGTTCCAATATTTGCTATTCATCGTAATCCTGAGTATTGGGATAAACCATTGGAATTTATTCCGGAACGATTTTCGTCCGAAAGTTCAAATCGTCATCGTTATACATTTATTCCATTTGGTACAGGTCCCAGAGATTGCCTAGGTAGATTTTCTAATATAAACTATTTATTCTAAAAGCGATATAAATCAAGAGCTAGTAAAATCTTGTTAATCTATCAATTTATGATATCGCATTACATATTTAATTTCCATTAAAATTTACTATCTTAATTTTTTTCGAAAATTTTATAATACATTACAAAATTAAATTTACATTATTTTCACACTAAACAAATAAAAAAATTAGTATAAAATATATACGTCTAATATATTTTGTAAAATATTAAGACTTATCTTAATTATTGATTTATTAATGTTATACTCTTTCTGTTTATATTTTTTATTTCTAGGGCCAAGGTATACATTCCTATCTGTGGCGACGATGGTTGTAAACCTGGTGCGTCGTTATCGATTTGTTAATCTTAACAGCAACATACATGACATTAAACTAACAACTGATTTGATACTACGAACTCCAGAAGTCAAACTGTCTATATCTCGTGTATGATTTATAGATAAGACTTTAAGGATAACATTAATTATTATGTAATATTATTATAGTTACAATAAAATTATACAAAATTATATAATTATTATTTCACTCTTTACCGTGGGAAGTTGGAGTATAAATACTTTTAATGTTAAAAAGGTATCAATGATTAACAAAACTAAAAAATAATAAATTGATTAGAAATAAGAAATTTTCGCTTAATATTACAACAATATCAACATAATTTTTTGGAATATTTTGTTTTGTTTTTTGTTGTAACTGTTTTTTTATATTTTAAGATAGTAGAATTACAAATATAACAAACACTTTTTTAAATTATAATAAAGTATTTTAATTACATCTAACATCCAGCAGATAAAGTATTAGGTTATGACATGTTTGTGACTTTTTGAATGAGGAACATAGACGTTTTTTTAAGAATAAATTATGTTAATTGTTGAAATTGTAAAGTAGATTAAAAATTAAACATATATGTCTTGAACAGAAGTTAGACAATTAAAAAATTTTGTATAATGACGATACATTCTACAGAGAATTCTTCCTTTTACGGGTTTCCGAACAGTTTCACTTTAAGGGGTTATATCTGTTTGAAAATTTTTTTTCCCCCCATTTTTTTTTATTGGCTTAAATGATGTAAAAACATCTCAAAAATAATATCGAACAACATTT
>VBVQ01005755.1:0-10974 GCA_011636635.1 Tetramorium simillimum | reverse complement strand
GTATTTTTTTCATGTCTATATTTGTATATATTTTGTAATCCAATGTGACTTCGTTTCTGTCATAATCAATCGTAGCAAATAATCGTAATAACTAGAGCACTGCACATTTAATTGGATTAAGTATCGACATGCGCTGTATTATCATGGATGTATGCCTGCGACATATAGGCAAACTATCGTCATGAGCTGTATGTTGATGCAACACCTTGTATTTATATTGTAATATTGTGACAGCACGCTCGACTTCTGCTCGTCATCTGGTGTAGATAACTGATACTGTAGGCTTTGTTTAATATTAGCTGCGTTTGTAATGTCATATTGCGACGGCACGCTATACTTCATTTCTGCTGTTACATTGTGGCAGCAGATCGTACTGCTAGAAAATAAGCTTAATATGGACGCAGTGGACAGGAATCTGTTCAATATTCTTTGATTTGCTGGCATATTGCCAGAATTCTGCTAACATTTGGTTTATTAGGTTATTTAAATTAAATAAAAGTTAATAGCTTAAAAAATCAAGATATTTACATTAAAAGTTGTACAAATAAAAAACTAACTCACAAGGAAACCCACGTAAGTGTCTCCCTCCGATCTTGATGAACCTTTAATATATTGTTTTTATCTCAAAATAAAGGACATTTTTTCATGCGTGCTCAATACCATGTTTAGGAGGTGAAACACCCTTTAAAAAAATCGATTCTCTTTTCGAGATGAATATCGTCGAAACTATATAAAAGATAGAACAAAAATTGTCAAACAAAAGTGTCCCTTATTTTGAACTAAAAAACAGCATATTAAAAGCTCATCAAAATCGAAAGGGGACACCTACGTAGGTTTCCTTGTCAGTTGAAAGTTACATCAAGATCTAATTAACATACGTTAAAATAAAAATTAATTTTGAAATGCTCTATTTTAATTTATATTAAATTAAATTTTTGTAGTCTTTTAAAATTAGATTACTTTAAGGGGTAACACCACTCTAGAAGCAGAAAAAGACCTAACTTTGACAATTTATTTTGGGAGTATGAAAAAAGGAAAATAATTTCTTTTCAGAGGGTTTATTTAACACATATTGAAGTACGAAAAAAAATTTTTTATTATCATTTTTACAAAATAGCAGTGACAGAGCCCATCTTCAAAATCGTCTTACATTTAACGGGCGGACAGATTTTTCGAAAACTATAAAACCTGGAACAAAAAACGAAAAAGATTTATAATTTATATACTGAATTTATATATTGAATTTATATTGGCTATGGAACTACGTAGGGGTTTTTTTTAAATCAAATTTTATAGAAATGGCATACTTTTAAAGAAAAAAATCGACTTAAAAAAATCGATTTTTTTTCTTCAATAGTATATAAATTATAAATCTTTTTCGTTTTTTGTTCCAGGTCTTATAGTTTTAAAAAAATCTGTCCGCCCGTTTAGGCGTTTAAAAAAAAAAGACGATTTTGAAGATGGGCTCTGTCGCCGCCATTTTGTATGAAAATGATAATAAAAAAATTTTCTTTCGTACTTCAATATGTGTTAAATAAACCCTTTGAAAAGAAATCATATTCCTTTTATCATACTCCCAAAATAAATTGTCAAAGTTAGGCCTCTTTTTCTGCTTCTAGAGTGGTGTTACCCCTTAAATTACTTTGGAAAACAACTCTGTAGTATATAGATCATTAAATAAATTTAAAACTTTATTTATAAATTATGTTTATATAAAGTAAGAAAGTATATTTTTAAAATTAAAAAAGTATTTTTTTAATTACAATTAAAACTTAAATAACAATTTAAGAATTATATGCAGATAATTATAATAATTTTTATAGGTATTTTATTTTTTAATTTAACGATTAAAAGAAAAATAAAATTTTAATTGACAAAAAATCCAAGTAATCTCGTACTTTTACTTTGGCCGCGTTCTCTTATCTTCTCCTAATTTTTGAATTTTAGAAACTGCCCTAAAAGCATCATTCTATCTTTGTTGCTCAGTGAATGTCGAAGAAAGAACACACTCATAGCGCCATTGTGCTTTCCGAACCCAGCGAAACTAATAGACTTGTAGTACTGGCACTCCGGCAGTGAATATCGGAACTGCATTTTTAATGCGTCGAAGAAAATACGATGACTGTCAAATAACTTTGTGAAAAGAGATGAAAATAAAAACTTTGTCTATGAATTACAATACGTAAAAAATTATATTTAAAAATTTGAAAAAATAAAACTTTTTTCTTGATTAACCTATATAATGACGATTAAAAGCCATTATATAGGTTAATCAAGAAAAAACTTTTATTTTTTCAAATTTTTAAATGTTATAACTTTTTACTGATTGAATATAGTGTATTTTTAAACAAAAAACTTTAAACAAAACGACAGTGTAAATTTGTGAACATTAAAACTAAATCAGTAAGATACTAAAATATTTACTGCAACAAATGTATTAGGAATGTTGGAAAATATTGATAAATTGAAGGATGCTGACGAATATCCACTCTGGAAAATTCAGATAGAAATTCATTTGGAAGCAGCCGATTTCTTAGATGTTATCCAGCGCGAGCCTACAGATATCCAATTGCAGAATACGGAATGGAAGAAGAAAGATGCTAAGGCGAAATGAACGATTGTAAGTACTTCAGGAAAACAGTCGTTAATACGTATAGTTACATGTATCACTAGCTTTGAAATGTGGCAAAAATTAAAAAATATATATGAAAGAGATTCGCAGCATCAAAAATGCGCTCTGATGCAGGAATTTTTTGAATATAAAAAGAAAGGAGACATTGACATGGCCACGTATATAACTGGATTTAAAAAATCTTGCTTTTAAGCTTAAGAGTTTAGGAGAGGAGATAAATGATACCATGGTCATTTCGAAGATATTAACAGCTTTACCGGAGAATTACAGATTTTTTGTTAGTGCCTGGGAACCAACTCCTTCTGCGGAACGCACAATAATCAATTTGACGGCAAGACTTTTAGCGGAGGAAGCGAGGAATTGAATGGACCAAGAAGAAACGGCGGCATTTAAAACAGAAGAGAGAAAATGCTACAAATGTAATATGAAGAGTCATCTAGCGCACACATGTAAAAAGGTAGACAGTAATAAAAAAGGTAATGATATAACATGCTATAATTGTCATAAAACTGGTCATGTAGCAAAGAATTGCAAAAAAATTCAGGAAAATTTTGTAAAATATGCAAAAAAACTATTTATAGAACTGCTTTTTTAGGAAGAAAAGAGATAATTCGAATGAAAACAGTAATAAAGTAGCTTTTTTAACAAGCATTGGAGAAACTGAGGATTGGATCGTCGATTCGGGATCAACTTCTCATATGACGAACGACATAACAACCTTGAAGGAAGGACGAAAAATAATAACAAAGATCGGAGTGGCAAATAAAGAAGGAACAATGATAAAAAGAAGGACTAGAACGGTTGACCTCGGAAATTGTGAGCTAAATAATATATTATATATACTTAGAGATGAAAATGACCGAATCTGACGGTAATTTTACCAGTAAATTACGGTAAACTAGTAATTTTGGAATGCTCGGTAAAATGGTAATTTATTAAAAATTATAGAAAAAAAGATTTTTTTATATAAATCTCAAAGAGGGTTAATTTAGATAAATAAAAACGTTGGTAAATATTTACATAAGGTCACCCCTTCCGAAAATCAATGACCTTGACATATGTTATCAAGATCATCCTCCTGAGTAACCTTTAAAAGGTTTTAATCGTCTGTCGTTATTTATTAAAAAATTATTAACCAAAAAGTTATCACATAAACGAATTTTAAAAACTTATTATTTTTTATTTATTTCAATGTACAACGCTTTAAAAGCTCATATTTAACTCATTTTGTAAAAATGTTTGTTTTGGTGGAGGAAGCGTTAAGAAATAACCAATAAAGCGACAATTTTTTTGTAATCCTAAGTGAGAACGAGAAAATCTAGTACTGTGTAAAGCACTTACTGCAAAGTTGCACTTTTTTTGCCTTTTGCAACCACGAAGAATTTTACAATAATTGTTTATACACTTAAATATAAAATTAGTGTCACAGTATGAAATTCCAATATTGTTTAACATCGTGGGCATTTAATTTGTTTGCGAACAACTTTTTTATTCCAAAAATAATTTAATAATTGGTCAAAATTATAAGTTAAATGAATAAATTCGTGTAATAACATTTTGAACACTCTTTAGTTCGCAGATGTCTGAACACGACTGAATGGTAATGAGATGAGAGAATGTAACAGACACTTAAATAAAAAAGAAACGAAAATCAAAACAAACATTCATAGATCTTCGGAAGAGATGACATTTTATGAATATTTACCGTAGATATGCTTATTTATACAAAAAATTATTAAAAAAATGAATTTTACCAATATTACCGATAAATTACATCTCTATGTATACCTGATTTAAGAATCTTTTATCTGTTAATTCAATAATACAAAAGGGAGGAAAGGTTGAATTTCATAAAGATATAGTAACAATAAGTAAAAATAATAAAACTATTTTCGAAGGGAAGAAAAATAGAGCAGGATTGTATGTTATACAAAGTAATAAGACTACCAAAAAGGCAATGACGGTTGAGGAAAAATTATCAGTAAAATTATAGCATGAAAGATTAGGTCATTTAGGCATAAATAATATGATTAAACTGCTTGAATTGTTGGAAGGTATAAAACTTAAAAAGGAAGAAACAGTAGACCAGTTGTCGAATTGTGAGATATGTATACAAGCGAAACACACAAAAATGCCTTTTGGAGATCAACGAAAGAGAGCTACACGATCATTGGAAATTATTCACACGGACGTCTGTGGACCAATCACTCCAGAAACATAGGATAGAAACAGATATTTTGTTACCTTTTTAGATGATTATACGAATTACGTAGAAGTTTATCTTATGCGAGAAAAGGGAGAAGTATTTCAGAAATTAAATGAATTTATAACAAAAGCTGAAGTAAAATGAGACAGAAAAACAGCAGAAATACGTTGTGACAACGGTAAAGAATATTCAAGTAAAGAATTTAAATCTTGGTGTAAAATGAAAGATATATTTATAAATTATACTCCACCGTATACCCCTCAGTTAAATGGGAAGGCCGAACGATTCAACAGAACATTAAGGAGGTCATCCCGTGTGACGGCCGTTTTTTTAGCTTTCTTCAGGATTTTTTTTGACGAACAATAAAAACATAGAACTTCAAACTTTTTACCATTTATTTATTAACATTTCAGCAGTACCTCCAATTTTTTTAGGCCAAAATTCTCACTCAATTATGAGTTATACCACTGCAAAGGCACTCATGTCGAAAATGGCGGTGTCCATTCAGGTTGATCGGCTTATCTGAAATAAAAAAATCAAACAGTAATTCTTAATCTGTGAAGCTATGGCTATCGCCGGAACTAGGATTATTTGAAAATATTGAAAATTGAATAGTTTACACGTTTTCAAAAATTTGATTTACAAAATTCAATGTATAGCTTCACAGATTAAGATACTGTTTGATTTTTTTATTTCAGATAAGCAGATCAGCCTGAATCATAGACACCGCTTTTTTTGACATGAGTGCCTTTACAGTGGTATAACTCATAATTGAGTGAGAATTTTGGCCTAAAAATATTTGAAGTTGTATATTTTTATTGTTCGTAAAAAAAAATCCCGAAAAAAGCTAAAAAAACGGCCGTCACACGGGATGACCCCCTTAATTGAAAAAAACCTGAGCAATGATTGCAGAAACAGAGAAGAATAAAATACTATTGTGAGAAGCAGTGAGAGTTGCCGGGTATTTACACAACAGAAGTCCAACAAAAGCAAATTAGCAAACAACATATGAAATGTGGCGAGAAACCCAACTTGAAGCATTTGAAAATCTTTGGATGTGATCTTTGAATATGCGAAAAATCTAGGACAGATTAAAAAACTAGACAACAGAAGTAAAATGGTGAAATTTGTCGGTTATACACAGGCAGGTTATCGATTATGGTATCCAATAAAAAGGAAAATAATAATTTCACGAGAAGTTTATTTTAAAGAAAAGGAAAGTGAGAACATTACAAAAGAAGATAAGAAAAATTCAACGAAAGGAAATAAAATTTATCTGTAACAAGAAGACAGTTCGGATGAAAATGAAGAAAATTTAAATGACACTGAAGAGGACATGATAAGCGCCGAAGAAGATTTTGAAGAAGAAGAAGAAGAAGATGAAGAAGATGAAGAAAATACAACAATAATAGAAAACGATAATAGATTATCAGAGCAAGAACAAGATACATTACGAAGATCTCAAATATAAAGCAAGACTCGTTGCGAAAGGATGTCAGCAAAAAGATAATATTGATTATGAAAAATTATATAGTCCTGTGGTTAACAGTGCTGCTTTGAGAATATTATTATTTGCATTAGCAACGCATAACAATTGGAATTTCATAAAATTTGATATTAAAACCGCTTTTCTCTATGGAGAACTAGAAGAAGAAATATTTATGAGATTACCAGAAGGATATAAGGAAAGCGAACATAAAGTCTGTAAACTTAAGAAAGCATTATGTGGTCGTAAACAATCACACAACTGGAACAAGAAATTACGGAAACACTTAAAGATTATAGATTAAAACAATTACTTTCTGAAAAGTGCATTTTCAAGAGAAAAGATAACTCAGCAATAATTCTTCTTGCAATTCACGTTGATGATGGCATCTTATTTGGAAAAAACTCAGAAGACTTAAAAGACTTACTTTCAAAATGAAAAAAATGTTTTGAAATGACATTTAATAAAAATCCAAGTTCTTTTTCAGGTTTAGAGATACACAGGAGGCAAGATGGCATCAAACTCAACCAATTCAACTATTCAAGGAAAATTTTGGAGACGTACAATATGGACAACGCAAAATCGGTTGATACACCAATATTAGCAAATTCAGGGTTAAACAATGTAGCGAATAGAATCAAGTCATTTCCCTTTAGAGAAGCTGTAGATAGTCTACTTTATCTTACAAAACTAGACCAGACTTAAGTTATGCGGTAGCATACAATAACAGAGATGCACAGAACCCTTCTGATATAAGTAGATATAACTAATGTTAAAAGAACTTTAAGATATTTACAGGGAACTAAACATTTAGGAATAATATATAACAATAATAATAATGTAAAAACACTTAAAGCATTTTGCGACTACGCAGATTACGCAGGCGATGTAGAAAATAGAAAAAGCACATCAGGATACATTATAGAATTTTGTGGAGGGCCTATAAGCTGGGCATCTCGTAAACAACCTTTTACTGCACTTTCAAGCACAGAAGCAGAATTTATCTCAGCCGCTGATTGTTGTAAATAATTATTATCTTTAAAAAACTTATTAGAAGAATTAATTGATAAAACTGTAAGAGTCGAGATGCATATAGATAATCAGAGTGCTATTAAACTTATTAAAACTGAAATATTTAATCGTAGATCAAAACACATAAATGTGCGATTTCATTTTATCAGCGAAAAGGTTAAGGAAAATAATATTAACATTCTATATTGTAATACTAGTGAACAGATTGCTGATATTTTTACGAAGCCTTTAGGTGTAATTAAATTTAAGAAATTCAGAGATATGTTAGTACAATAAGATTGAATGATTAATTGAGAAACTACACTTATTATTTTTTTGTATTTTCTTGTGCATAAAAATTAGTGAATAAAAGATATTTTTCAACTGACTTGGATTTTTAATTACCACTGTATGTATGTGACAACTGTAAAAGGTTGAAATAAATCAGGATTCCAAAATATTTTGCATGAAATTGATCACACACTATTCGTACTTAATTTAAAGAGCTGAATGTCCTCATTTAAAATTAATTGTATTTCATCAGTTTGCAAAAAAATTTGTATCGATGCAATTTATCAATTGATCTTTCAAGCCTAAATAAACGAACTGTCTATTTTTATCGCTGCTGGCATCTTCCATACTCTCTATTATATACTTTGCATTCGTTGTTTTTAAAATTTTTCGATGACTTTAGAATATTAGGTAGCAATCGAGGTTTCAGTATCCCAAGTAGTTCATCTGCAATGTCTTGAGGAATCCTTCACCTAATTATCCATTCATAAATTTATTGAATTTCAGGATCTTCTGGTCTTCGATGTACTTGCTAACGTATTATTTCCATCAGATTCATGCATTGAAATTGATGATTCCTAATCCGTATTATTGAATTCATTATAAATATTTTATTATTTAAATCACTGGTTGAATCATTTTCTGCTGAGGTACTTGCACACGAAAAAAGTGTCCTTAAAGTTTGAAATAAAAATCTTCAATGCGATTTTTTAAAAAAATTCCCAAAGTTGCACTTGATTTTCGGCCGTTTCCAGGAGGAGATCCCTTTAATCATGAAGCAAAACAATCGATGAACAGAAAGCGAGACCAAAGAGAAAGTAAAAGTCCGTTTTGTTATCACGGAGTTCGATAATTAATATTACAGCTAACTGAAATAGCTCGCGTCTCCCGTGCGCCGTTCGCACTCCGTGAAGCATGTGTTGCAATTGTATGCTGATTGTATGCTGCGTATCCCGCGTGCGCTGAAAATCCATACAGCAAAATCGTACTAATAACTGCGCCGAAAGAATACCGCACGCTATTTCCGTGCCGCTAAAACGACACATCTACTCACTTGACAAATTAATTTACCTTATTAGACCTTCACCTTAATTGTAATATTTAATTTTATCATTAAATTAATTTTAATAATTGAATTCTTGTGCATTGTCACTTTGAGACTTCTTAACGCGAATCCTGAACCGGTGGGCTAATCCGAGCCGATATAATGAAGGCAGATTGTTTTATGGCGTCTGAATAAGGACTGCTCCATTCCATACAGTAAAAAATGATGACAAGAGACAGGAAAATGTCGAAGAATTGGATTTATCGACACGAAATCCAAGATAATAACCAAATTCGAAAATTTAGGGATCGGTAGCGAAGGTATACACTGGACGAACTGCGTCATCGCCTGAGACCGTTTGTGTCGCAAAACCCTGATACGTTTCAAATATCACGCAGAGTTATTACAACGAAGATAAGTACCCGGGGCGTTAATCGGTGGGCGCGAACATGTGTCTCGCCTTTCCCGCCATTCCAATAATCACACATCGAAAACCTGCCCTCATATAATATGGAACAAGATTTACTCGTCCGCATGTGGCATACTGTGCAAAATTTATCGCGCAATTCATCAGATTTCCAAATAGAGGAGGAGAAATTTTGTAAACACTAGCCAGACTTTAAAGAAACGGCGCCGGAGGACACGGTAATGGGAAATGAAAAATGCGTACCTCGAGATCGAGATAACTGGAAATACACCGGTACCACGATGAACCAACCGCAGGCCATCGCAAAACGATCAACTATTATTCAATTTATTGAAATGTTCTCGTGCAAATGATATTCTTTAATTTCAATAAAGGGCTTAGTGGAATAAGTATGTAAAATCTGCCCCCGCACGTATCAAACTGAAATTGATGTCATAGATTGATATCAGTGTTGTATAACATTTCTCTAAATTTTATCCAAAAAAATGTATTTTTGTAGAAGTTATGCAGCATGAAAGCGAAAGCGAAAAAGTGAATTTTCTCAAAAACGGCTGGATCAATTTTGATGAAAAAAATATATGTTATGTAGACCGGTAAGACTATTAAAAACAAAATTGAAAAATTTTTTGGTAAAGAGAAACACTCCAAAAAGTTTTTTAATCTTTTACAATTTTTTTCAGGATGATATTTTAGAGATATCACTTTCATATTTTTACAGAAATATCTCCAAATTGTCTATTTTAACATATATTTTTTTCAAATTTTTCGATGAGGTGGAACATAGTTAAAGAAATGAAAATCATAGGCGTTGCGTCACTGTGACTCAGGCAGTGCCGCTGTGGCCAGCGCTGGCACGTGAGGTCACTTCGTACTGCATTGATGGTTACAGTGCATTAACAATCTTTATCAGAATGAGCAATAATTAATTACTAGCGAAATTAGTAAAAATAAAGATAAGTTATGACAAAGATATTTTAAAGGTACTAACACAAATAAACGTCTGCAGTAAGCCTATATATATTCCACTTTATAGTTTCCAGAGTTTACCACGTGGAGGTTGCAGTACGATTTTAAACTCTTTTACGGGATGCTTTTTTAATGTGAGTCTCCTCGCTTCTTACATGTCTTTATACTGTCGCACTAATTTTTTTATTAAAAAAAAAATAAAAGAATTCTCTTAAGCATTTTCACTATAATTCTCAATCACGGGATTATTTTTAATATATTAATAAATTATTTTTCTTAAATAGGTCGTTCAATATTTCCACTGGTTTAAAAATTTTTGCCTAATATCTTGCATGAGATAAATAATATATAATTGCCGCAATATGAAAACAATAGCCAATTGATAATTAAATATTGCACATTCTGATAAAAATATTATTAATATACTGTAATCACCAATGCGACACGAAATGGCATCACACGCCAGCGCCGGCCGCAGCGGCACTACCAGAGTCACAGTGACGCAACGTTTATGATTTCCATTTTTTTAACTATGTTCCACCACATCGAAAAATTTGAAAAAAATATATGTTAAAGTAAATAATTTGGAGATATTTCTGTAAAAATATAAAAGTGTCTCTAAAATATCACCCTAAAAAAATTCTAAAAGAATTAAAAAAATTTTTCAGGGGTGTTTCTCTTTAGGGGTGATTGAGTATTTAAATATAAGATACAAGATACTGTTCTAAAACATATTTAATTAATAATTACTAGATACTTCTTTAACGCGTATTTAAATACAATATTTTAAAAAGTATTTATAAATACTTTTAAATACAGAGAAACTTTTCATATTGAATTCTTTATTAATAATAGAGTAGCTAAAAGCAGAGGGTACAAATTGAAAGATTAATTTATCAATTCATTTTTT
>VBVQ01005754.1:0-10974 GCA_011636635.1 Tetramorium simillimum | reverse complement strand
TAAGAGACAGTATATATATATATATATCTTATTTCACATTTTACAAAATTTTATTACATTTTTATTTTTTTAATATCATTTTTTAATAAATTGATTATTCTTATTCATTTTTACAGGATCTAGAAACCAAAGCAGAAGTCAATCCATTAAAGGAATCTAGTAAAAAGATGAGAGAGAAGATGTCGCGTGAATTCACATTGGAACAAGAAAAATTGCAAAGGTTTGATATGATATATTAAGAAATAAAAAAGAAACGAAAATTAATACTAATTTTTTTGTTTTTTCGTTTTTAAATTTAGTGAAATTCTACAGCGAGACCAACGATTAAAAGACATTGAACAAAAATATTCAGAGTTAACATTTCATGCAAAGATGCTTAAGCAACAATTAGATGAAGCAACTCGTGAAAAAAACGACATGATATCAGTAGTAACTAGTTTAAGGCAACAAAATGAAAACAATGAAAGAGTTATTTCAAACTTAAGGATAGATCTGAATAAGCAAATAGAACTTGTACGTCAGAATGACGTTGATAATAAATATTTAAAAATGGAAATAGACAAACATTCAGCGTTATCTTCTTTTAAAGATTCGCAAATTACTGATTATCATAATGCGATAAAGTAAGTATATATACTACAATTAATATGTATAGTACATATATATTTTTAAAAATTTATTGGTTGATGGATGCATAATTGTGAATAGTATAAATTGCGCAATAATTGATTAATTTATTGGTAAAATTAAAAATATGCTCGCTCTATTTACCCATTTAATTTATCTAATTTTAATTTATTTAATATATATATATATATTTTTTTTTTTCAATTTATATTACAGAGAGCTACAAAATCAGATTGCCAAAAAATTAAAAGTACAAAGCAGCACAAGTCCTCATATATCATTAATCAATACAGGGCGTGCATGTTCATCTCCTAACTTAAGTTTATCTGATGACTCTAATAAATCTTGGCAAGATTTATCAGACATTTCTTCAGTAGATTCTATTCCTGAAGAACAAGCTTTAAAAAAAGATGCGCCTGTTAAAGATTTTGAACTCTTTAGCTTACTTGATGGCGAATCATCACATACTATACCAGATCAAAATGAAGGTAAGTCTGAATTTATTAAACACAATGCTATTAATTAAATTGCCTTAAGATTTTTTATTTATATTAATGTTTATTAATAGTTATGAATGATAAAGGATCAATGCAAAATAATGAAAATAATACTGTTCCTTACCAAAATGTGGACGCAAATGATGTGACCGCGAAAAAACCCTTGCGTCATTCCTCAAAGAAGGGTCACAATAAAGAAAATGATACACACAAGATGAAAAAGTTTACAAGACTTAAGGAAAAACAGAACGATAACACCAAAAATTTGTTTCTTAATGCATCGAAAGCCCTTGAAAGCATTATATCTATCAAACCAACAGTTTCTGATATGAGAAAGCAAGGCGATATGCAAAATAGAAAACCTGTTAATGTACCTAGTCCATTACGGGACTGTCCACATCCTGATTGGAGCGACAGTAGTTTACCTAGCATTAGTTCGGTCTCCAACATGGATATGGTGCCTTCGAACGATGTTTGAATAATTATACAGTACAACGTTGAATAATCGGCGATCACTGGATTCTCAAACGTCCCATGGAATTAACATAATTCAGACAATTGACTGAATATATATATAGATTTATATCTTGTTACAGAACTGTGATAAACTGTCATAACACAAATGTTATTTGAATAATATCTATGAAAGCTAGCGCGACACATATTAAATAAAACTGCTTTGTAATCGCGACATTTTAAAAATATGTTGACATGTTAAATGTTAAACACATGATTTGCACATACATTCCTATTAAAACAAAATAATATATATCTTGCACAAATACTGTAAGTTTATACGTTGTTTTATATTGTTTAACGCTAAGACATAAATTCAATAAGATTGTAAAACCCAAATTGTAAAAATAGACAGTCAAAAATATATTTTTCTGTAAATATATAAAACTTTTATTTGCAAATTTTCGCTTGTAGTTCTCACGGTATCAAGATTTTGACATATAACCTGTATTAATACGAATTAACTATGCATATAATATGTTTCAACATATACATTTGCTTTACGGAGAACAGGTCACGAATATAAATTTTACGCACACAAGAGAACAAGATGTGTATATATATAGATATATATATATTTTTTTTATCACATATGTATATATACAAGTAAAGTATAATACTTATAATATTTTGTAAGTCTTAATAGGATTAAAAGGGAACATTTTAATACACGTAAAACATTCATCAGCTTTGCATGAAGACGTCTTGAAATACATTTTATATTCGTGTTTTCCAGTATAAGCGTGTGGTATGTAAACTTTTCTTCTGTAAACATTCGATTTCTTTTTCTCTTTCTCTCTCTTTTGATGGCTTCTAATGAATCGAAAATTTTCTAACGGCTAATAACATTACGAACACAGTCCTAACGATTCGACGCGCGTGAAATGAGTAACGAGTAAACATCGAAACGAGAAAGACTGTCTTCGATTTTTCTTTTTAGCATTTTCTTCTTTTTTTTTTATCATTCAGATGAGAGTGTGATGAAAACAGATGATAATGTTCAAAAAGTCTTTTTATTTTATATTCGTGCTCTCTCACAAGGGAATTTTCCTCGATTTATTTCTCTTTTTTTTTCTTTCTACATTTTGTTACATAATATACCTAAGGACGTACCATGGGTCGGTTTTATAAAATAGTTAATCACAAGTGTTTCGCAAACAGTCGTTCAATTTTGATTATTAATTTCAGGCTCGACTCGACGCGTCATTAGCCCCCCATTCCCCTTTTTCGTTCTCCCGCGTCTCGTAGATTCGACATGGAATCCTCCCTTTCCCATCGTTTCACCAAAAGGCAATGTCCCAATTTGGCGACGTCCCGTTCCGCGCTTGAAGAAAATTCCGTCGCGATTTGGCGAATCGAGGATATCGAAGTTCCCTTCTTTCGGATACGTATACTTTCACGTACAAGTAAGTACGGCTGTCTTTATTATTAGAGGCGTTCTAAGAAAACCAAAAAAGACACGTGGATTTGATTTGTTCGTGTGTCTGCCGTACAATGTCAAATCTCGCGTGTAGTAGGCTGCGTCAGAAGTCGCGCGCATTTCTCCTCTCTCCCAGAAGATTTTCCCATCAATATTCTCAATCGAAACCTCATCGACATAAGATTTGCGTGCCCACCTGAGATTACATCGACAAAACGAAATTCACTAATCGATAAGATTTTATTTTTATCACGCTGGCTCGAAAGTTGGCCCGAGACTCCTCCTCATGACGTTAATAATTTTTCATATAATTTCATAAAACTTTATAGTCCGATTGGAGGAGTTTGTAACTGTAAAGAGATCGCGGGACCTCGACACAGCCTGTACAGAGGGGTAACGTTAGAATTAAATTTGACGGCGACTATAATAAAAGACCGTATACAGTATTCCGTCGACGAGAAGCCGACAGGATACTGTAAGTTGATCAGATAACAGTGATGACGTTGCTGATGGAACGACATGTTGTATACGCAAATGTTTACCACGTAACGACCTGATACCGGCTAACTTTTGTCTCTCGGCGGGTTTGATTAGTCAGGGCTGCGACTTTTGATTTTGCACGTTTGATTGAACTTCCGCGAGAATCGCGATCAAAGAACAGCATCGCGCGTAAAGTGTCACGTGTCCGACCACGTGGCTCTCACGTTCGTTCTTCACGCTCGAACTCGCGTATTCAGAGAATTACACGGAGAATTCCGAAATCCATTACACGGACCAATAACATCGAAGGCTGTCGCGCATTTACGGAATCGTGCGATATAATTCTTCCTTTTGCTTGTATGTGAATAGTCCAGAAGATATAACGTCGGAGAGAAAAATATTTAATATACAGTATTCGGCACGGTGGAAACCTTTGCGTAGATGTATACATATGTATTTTGTGTGGCTGTGTGCGTGTGTGTGCGCGCGTGCGCATGTGTGCGTGTGTGTGTGTTTGTGTGTGAGTTCGTATATCTATCACTTTTAATAAATACATATGTACAATATGTGTATCGGTCGTGAAGTTAAACGCATCGGCGTTTCAGCAATTCGCTTTTGGTATACTACTATCTGCTTCTTCTCCCTTCCTTTTGATTTCTTCGCTTCGAAACAGCATAAATCTGGATTTAGTTGGTGAAGTTAATTGGCGTCAAATGTACAATCGGACGCTGCGACAACGGACGAATGGAACGCTAATTGTTTGTTTGGACAGGCCAGCTCGTTTTTCATAATTTTCGGAGAAGAAATTAACACTTTCGAGATCTTCCTTTCCTTGCGGATTATTAACGATCGTAAAACGCATCGTCGCACGGTATAATATCACTAACATATGTATACGTATCGTATAATGCGTATATTACAGTAGACGATCATTCGTGTAGAAATCGTAAAATTGTGAGTCGATTAAAATGAATCTAGCCGACTTTAATATCCTAATTAATAGTCTCAACTATAATTATACGCCCAAATATAGCTCAGATATCGGAAGTGATAGTGGGCTGTTGTAAAAATAAAAATTTAACATTTGTCATCTTGAGGTTGCATGTATGGAAGGACATGTTTTATTGTTTTATTGTACGTTATATACTGCTTTGTTCGGTGTAAAAATATAAAGCATTTCGATTACAGACTTCATACGTATGGGCATTGCCATTGTTACGGAGTAATCGGCGACTATTATTGATAACTTGTCTCTCACTTTCTTGTAACTCTTTTCTTTCTCGACGTAGGATTGCGTGCGCCGTTGAAAAAGAAAAACAAGCGACAGACAGAAGTGATGTAGAACAGGATCGTCGGAGGAAGCGCAACTGTTTCAAAAAAATCATTTTCCAATCTCGAAAATTATTTCTCGATATTTAAAAAAAATTAAAACGCGGCATATTATGTTGAGAGAGAATAACAATAAAGTTCCCGATTATTAAAATTCGGTTTCCAGTGTCTCAGCACCCTCGAATCTTTTTAATTGCCCTCCGAACAATAGTTATTACATTTTATAGAAAGTTCAGTAATGACAAACGTGAACTTTGAACGGTAATATTAAAAAAGTAATGCCAGCTGCAATCCTATTTCAAGAAACAGTCCCGAGTTCTCGTTCGTCTAACAATGGCCCAGGCTATGGAGTTAATAATTGCTTTCATGTGGCAATGGTAACAATATGTGTGTATAACAAATATACTTAGAACGGTTTCACTTGTGGTATTACGGCTCTCTGCAATAAATCATATTCATCTGTTCAACTGCTGCTGAATAACAAGGTATGCGGAGTATATCTGAGTACAACGCGACCGATCTTCGCATCGCTTTTCTGTCAAACAAGAGACAATTACTCATATAATTATCGAGGAGCGAAAGATGGCTTCTCTCCCGGCTATTCGACTTCCGTTCAGTTTCGCCGATTCGATTTTTAAACTTGTCCCCGCAAGAAGAAGAAGAAATTCGAAGAAACTGGCTCATTCTATAAAATTGTCAGAGATAAGTTTAAAAATTTATCAATTCTCTCCGTTCATTTTAATCCTTCAGATGGAATTAAGCGACTTAATTTTTTTTTTTTTTATTAGAGTAAATTCCTCTCCATTCCGCATCGGGGGCACTTTATTATATCGTTATACTCCATTCCACGCAGAAGGAATTAAAAAGATTATTATTTTTCTGAAATGCTCGTAAGCTATGCTCACGCGTGTTTATATCGTCCGACACTGTCAGTTTCTTGAAATTCAATTCTTCCTTGCCGGGCTCGGCAATAAATCTTCGGATACCGGGTGCATCTTAGATGCTCCTTCGATTACGATTAAATCACAAAAGTAATTGTCCGGAAAGCGACGCAGAAGCTTCCGTCGATACATGGACTTCTTGTTAATTAAACACTATACACTTCCTGCTCGTGCCCCCAAAACACGATGTACGGACTTTCGAATGACTACTACTTGCAGTCTACTAGGCGCGCAACGAGAGATACGCAATGTGAATTATCGTTTATTATTTTTTTTTACGAGCATTCGTGTATTCTGCCTCTCTTTCTCCCTCTCTCACATACACATACACACACGCACACACCCATTCTCTCTCTCTCTTTCTCTCTTTCTTTCTCTTTCTCAAGAATTGTAAAATTAAGGAACCCGTGGTCCTCTATATACACACGCACTAGTGATTCCCATTTGTTTAATCGTTTACCGTATACCAAGAAACGCGCACACGAGAGCGATACACGTAGTATTGCGACACACGTGCGTCATTGCACCGCCGCCGATGTTGATTATGTAATTTCGATTGATAAAGTCACGGGATAACACCACCGGACGAGCGGATTCTTCCGTCTTTATTCATCCGGCATATGAAAATAGTAGTAATAACGTCGCGTGATTAAATATTCCCGACTATCGCACGTGCGTCCCGATACTTTACCGTCTCTCTTTTTCTCTTTCTCTCTCTTTCTCTCTCTCTCTTTCTCTCTCTCTCTCTCTCTCTCTCTTTCTCTCCTCTCTCGTAGCGCATATATTTATTATATTTATATTATATAGTATAAACATTTGTTCTCTCGCGCACTTTTAACGCACCCATTGTCTCCCAACGCACAGTCACGAGATACGGAAACGTCATGCAGCATCCGTGCAGCACAAGTGCAACGATCGCAACGTAAAGCTGGGAAAGAGTTCTCGTTTGCGCTCGCATGGACAGTCGAACGAAACTCTAATCAGTCGATGTGTGTGGTACAAGCGCGTCCGCTCCCGTCCGGCAATTGCTTAATAGTATATATAATACGTATAACATTTTGATTAAGTGACACGTGTCGTGTAACGCGTGCAATCTCACGAGGGAAACCGTCTTATCGAGAAAGGATGAAAAACATTGTGGCGTGTCGAAAAGTCGAGCAATCCGTGTTAAAGACCGATTTAAGATCAGTTCGGAAACAGCTGAAGCTGAAGCTTCTACCCCGCGGTGTTGTTCGCCGAGAGAAACCGAAGCGGCAACGTAAAGAGTACAACAAGGGAATCACGTGAATATTTGATTAAACCGGAGAATCAGATCTGATCTGTATCTCCGTTCGCGTGGATCTAATCCTTTTCTTCGCGCGTCCGTCATTAAGTACTCAATGTGCTGTATATAAAATGGAGGCGACCTGTGAAATAGATAAGTTATTCTTTTTACATGAGTTGCAAAAATTCAAACGTTACAATCGCATTTGCAGTCGAAAGATTCGAAAAGAAAAAGCCGATTAAAAGCTCTTAGCTTCTGACAACATGACGATATAAAAACATTATCATCTCTAATACGTCCTCGCTTGACGAAGACACAAAGGACGATACTTAAATCGATTGAATTGAAAGTGAACCAAAGGTGCCGCGCTGTGCTATCTTGTCGATAAAATTGTTTCCGGCTTGTTCGAAAACCATCTTTTGGGATTGTCACTTCTTTGCATTGTCTTATCGATACGTCGGAACGACTTGAAAACGGTCATTAAAATGTAAATATTACTGTTATTATTATAATATTATTATTAATATTATTACTATATTATTATTATTCATATTCTCTCTCTATAAGTCACACTGAATTACGTATTCTTCGGTAGAGCGTGGAAGATGCCTGCAATGTTCGGAGCACCTGTGCGATAATCTATTATATATTAATATGTATATCTATATATATTTATATATATGCATACCTGTGTGTAATAATTGTAGCGATATTTCGAACGTAAAGATAATTTTTACCGCGACCCTTTCCACTTAATTTCCGCTTGGCGTCGTAAAGTTTCCTGAATGTACGTATATATAGAGATTTGATTGCCGTGACACGTCAGCTCGTTTTCACCTATGCGAATTGGACGTGGTGAGATTTCACTTTTTGCCTGTTAATTGTCGCTCGTCCGGAATTCTTTTTTTTTTTTATTCTTGTTGCGTGCCGACTCCGCGACCATCGCGCGGATCGCGCAACTACGTTCGTGAGATCTTATGGCACACCGCTACGTATTAATCGATTGATCACATTTCTTTGTCGTACATATACTCTCTGTAATCGTTAGAAAATTATCTACATACGTCGTATCTAACTCTGCGTATACCAAACGAGCGTTCGTACGTTACGAGTTACGAGAATCGGTAGAGAAGCGTTTACATGAATTCGTAAAAGGAGAAATAAGATGAAGTAAAGCGAGAAGGGATAGAGAATTTCCTAGTTCGTCGAAAGTAAGGTAGCTCGAAATCGAGACGGATATTGAAAGCATTTTAAAGAATCACGAGCCCGCCCTGCACGAAGAAACTCAACGAGTCAACGGTCCGCGGATTCCGCGTGTGAAATTTTTAAAAAAGAAGAGCTACCGCACAAAGGGGCGAGCTTTGATTTTTCGCTCTCAGTATGATAAATTCATTTTTGCCTCGTCTCTCATGCAGGCGTCGTTAACGCTCGATTATCGTATACGTATAATTATCGAATTGATTGGTTTTCGTAATCCCCGAAGGCGCTGGCGTAACCGAATCGGTGACAAATCGAGGAGGTATCACAAAGGAATATATACATATGTAACGCGCAGAATATGCACGTCCGATCATAGTGGGATGCACTCTCGGAATACCGATATCCGTATACCTTCGTCGTGGCGCGAGGATGAGTTTTAAAGAAACATTTGTCTTTTAACAAAAATAACATGCCGCGCGGCCGCGCGCGGCCCGCTTTTAACATTTTTATAGTCCGGCTAACCAGAGGCATTGCCTATGCAAGTAAACTTATGAATCACTCTGTAGTACGTCGTTACTCTCCTACCACACCTCTCCCTGACTACTCTTCTCGCCGCGCTACCTATCTCCCCCTCCAGCCACTCTTAGGGGTCCTGCACCTCCTCGCAGGTTTATTTCCACTCCTCGAGAGAAGGCAGCCCCTCCTCGGGCTACCGGCACGATACACAAAAACGGTCAGACTCCGATTCGAAGGTCGGCGAGTGTTTCATTGGCGTAGCAGGTAGCTACTACGATTTACAAAAAAATAAAAAAAAGAATAATAAAAAAGGGATACGTTTTTAAACAGGTAAACAGTCGGACGGGCTTCGATGCACAAATGCGCGATGCCGGCGTAAGCCGCAAA
Source organism: Tetramorium simillimum (assembly GCA_011636635.1). Classification (NCBI taxonomy): domain Eukaryota; kingdom Metazoa; phylum Arthropoda; class Insecta; order Hymenoptera; family Formicidae; genus Tetramorium; species Tetramorium simillimum. Next base: position 1,797 of record VBVQ01005754.1, on the reverse strand, counting down.
AACAAGGCGCAGTGGTGGTCCACTTGCATCGCCAGCCGCGCCACGGCCGAGCTTCTATAAAATTGAAACGCTGAATTGTCGTATTTCTGAAATATTCGGAAAATCGAGAGAGAGAGAGAATCTCCTTGTTGTTGTCCCGCGCGAAACACAAACGATGCATAATTGTGATATAGTACAATCAGAAGCTGAAAAGAGTTAAAAAGCAACTGCACAGATTCCGTCGATTCTTCAAAGAATTGGAAAGAAAAAAAATTAATTTAAATTTCATTTCCCTTCCAGATTTCCAGTTTACATTCCGCTGTTACGTTCGCTTCTTTGACTGAAGGCTCGGCGAGAGATCGGGAATCCGCGATACGAGATCCGCAGATCAATTCGTCAAACTGTCACCGAAGCTGTTTTTCCACGTACGATGGATGCGTGTCGGGAGCGTTTCGACAATTATTAAATCCAAGAGACAGGCGCGCTGTCAGACACGTCGTCGATCGCGCGGGGTGTCGCGCGCGCGTCCGCGTCGAATTACAACGCGGGGGCGCGATAAACGTCGCGTTAAATTTGCAATAATGTTGCGAGTAACAGCCCCGGCGTCCCGGACACAATACGCCAATTGTTTACGCTCTGACAAACAACAGCCGCGGCCCCGGCGGGGGCAACGACAAAGGAACGGCCCGGCCGCTCGATTAAAATAATAGCGCGCCGGCGGGCGCGATGCGTCGCGGTGTCAATTTTCGCGTCGTCCCGCGCCGCGAACTTCGAGATACGGTAAAACGCGCGTAACGGGGAGTAATAAAACGATTAACGTTTGCGGCGCGTTTCGCCGGGCGAGCGATTAACCTGTTGCTGTTGGTTTATTCATCCCGTCCGGAATTGGGTGAGACGACGAAACTACCAGCGACCTAGCGAACTAATCTACTAGTATGCAAACGCCGCCGCCAGCGAGAGTCCTTTGCATAGCAGTCCTTCGCCCGTTGCCCGGCCCGTCCCGCCGACTCGTAATAACAGCCAGACGGTAGTAATCGCCGCCTCACGCACACAGCATCCCGGCCAAGACGCAGGTTGCATAGATCGCCCGGCAATCGCCAAGCTGCTTGTGACAATGCGATCTACGGTAGCGCGCGCGGCTCCGATTCTTTATTCTCCGGGCTTTTTAAGAAATATCGTTGCTCTTGAAAAGTTCAAGTTTCCATTTCCAGAAATCTTATCGTTTCAAAATTATTTACAATACTCCTACACTGATCAACAAGACAGAAATTATGATGTGTTTCCGTGCGGAAAAAAATGTCTTAATTCCTTTTGATGAAGAAAAGGTTCAGATCTAAACTTATATCGAAAAATAAAATAACGACAGCGCAGTAAACACGAATAGATAACATTGCATCGATATAATAATTTCCCGTTCAACAATATAAATGTAATATAACACATAATGTATGTATATAACATTGTTGAGTAGAAAATTATAATATATTGATGCAATGTTATAACGTTAGTTGATGTTTACTGGGTGCCTAATATACCGGCTAGCCAAGATTCACCGGCGAACCGATATCCTTCGGCTGAATGGTCCAAGAGTGATGCGTGCGAGGGACGTCGCTGCAAAGAGAGCGGAGCGACGGGCGCGAATCCGGGCAGCCCCGATCCCGGCGAATTTCGTCGTGCTTGTTTAGATTTCTCCGTTATGTGTTGCATAATCCCCCGTGACCGGGTCCCGGGGTGGAGCAACAAGAAAAGGGGAAAGGAAAGAAAGGAGCTGCGAAAGAACCGCGAGGGAGCAGGGGGGGGGGAGAGGAGGAAGAGGAC
>VBVQ01005753.1:0-10924 GCA_011636635.1 Tetramorium simillimum | reverse complement strand
ACGCTGCAGCGTCTCGCTTGTAATGTAGCGTCTCGCTTGTATAACGTCTCATTACAATTACGAAAAAATGTTTTGCTTTATGTACTTTACGTCTTAAAAGAACTTTTGCCTGTTTTAAAACATACTTGACGGGAGACGCTACCGCGTCTCTTGATTCCGAGAATGCCTGCGAGCAGGTTACAAAATTGGTCAAATTTTTTAATGGCCTTTGATTACAAAATGGAGTGTATTGGTACTAAAGAAAACATTAAGTTGCAGATATATTGTCAAGACTGCCTAGCAATAAATGTGAGAAAAAAAATGACATTTTAGAACCAAAAGAAAAATATAGTTATTTACATTACGTTGTTGAAAGCAAAATAGCGTGTCTTGATTATAAAGCCGTTGCGAGAGAAACTAGTAAAGATAAAATTTTGTCATTAGTAAAAAGAAATGTATTAAATGGTTGGACAGAGTGTAAAATCAAAGATTGGCCCAATGAACTTAAACCTTTCGCATTAAGAAAAGATGAACTAACAATAGAAAAAGAATGTTTAATGTGGGGCCAAAGAGTTGTCATACCTAAAAAGTTACAATACGTAGTTTTAAATAAATTACATGAAAGTTACTTTGGAATTGTTAAAATGAAGAGCATGGCAAGGTTATTTGGTGGCCAAATATAGATAAACAAATTGAAGAGTTGTCAAAGTATTGTGAATACTGTGTTAGAGTAAAAGATAGCCCGAGAAGAAACTCTCGCCGTGGCCATACCCAGACCAACCTTGACATAGGATTCATGCTGATTTTGCAGAGCCGTACCTAGGTTACACATATTTATTAGTACTAGATTCATTTTCAAAGTGGCCTGAAATTTACAATGTAAAAAATATGTCAGCAGAACATACGATATACATTTTTAAAGATGTATTTTTAAAACATGGTTTACCATTACATATAGTAATAGATTCAGGAACTCAATTTACCAGGGTAGATACTCAAAATTTTTTTAAAAATTCAGGTGTTAAACATACATTTGCAGCTCCCAAACACTCAGCAACAAACGGGGCCGTCGAAAATTTTGTAAAGACGTTTAAACGTAAGTTAAAAGCTATAGTTGAAAGTACAACCTTATCAGTTCCAGAAGCAATTCAACGATTTTTATTTTGGTATAGAAATTGAAAACATGTTATAACAAATGAAACACAGGCGAAATTGTTAAATGGTAGAGAATTTCGAACACCTTTGAAATTATTACGTCCAAACAGTAAAAATATAGTGGAATTAAAGCAGGAAAATCAAATTAAGAACTTTATCGGTAATAGATCAGAGAATTTTGATAAAAATGACGTAGTAATGGCCAAAGATTTTCGAAAAGATTATTCAAAGGTGTCTAAAGCGAAAATAGTAAAAATATTGTCTCCTCGAAGTTGTATTGTTGAATTTGAGGACGGAGGAAAACACAAAAGACACTTTGATCAGCTTTATAAATGGCGTAACACTGTTGAAGATAAGAACGATAATAATAAAGCTCAATATAGTAACACTGTTGAAAGTCCAATGATAAATCCTGTACGAAGATCTAATAGATTAAGAACTAGAGTTGAATTATCAATCAACGTTATCAATCAAACAAATAGCAGTTATATGTAAACTTCATTATTTTCACTAATTTACATTGTATTTACAAATTTAAAAAAGGGAAGGATGTAGTGTATGTGCGTAGTGGTATGTGTGTGGTTCAAGCGCCACCTAGTCATGTACTAAGTTAGTGATAATAAACGAGCAGTTGCTATCATGCCTTCGAAATAAGAGTACACATTCCTCAAGCTACCTTCGCCACGAAAAATAAAAATAGCACAATATGATTTCTGGTAAACAAAGCTTACCGTAAATAACAAAATTTATTTAAATATGGTGTAATATTTAGCAAATTTCTTGAGAAACGAAATGATTAATAATGAGAAAGGATATTTCAGAATTCAAATAAAAAGAACTTTTAACTAATATTAGGATAATAAATTGTGGCGGTTACACCGTCACATACCAGGAAAAAGTAATTAGCAAAATTGAGACGAAGAAATTCGCAAGTATTTCTTAATTCCCAGTTCAGGGAATTAGCACTGATCTTCGTAGAATCGATGACAATAGGTGCCGGACACAGCACGGTGCGAAAACAAATCGGAAAAAGACAAATACAAGGAGCGCTGTCCAAAACGCTGACAAGTGAAGAATTTAAATCAACGCGATTTAAATTCGCGAGACTTTTCGCGAGGCTTCTCGATGCCGTCTCTGCCACAGTACTAAGCGACGAGTGCAGCGAATGCGGCGTAAGCTGCAGTTTGAGTAAACGCGCTTAAAGGCGAGCGCTCAGCGGAGGTAGATTAAATTCCGTTAATTTAGTTAAGAGCCATAAGAACAAACCAATAAATAATAAATAATAAATCGAAAGTCCTAGAAAGGCACCGTGCTCTAAAGAAATATGAGTCGAGGTGGCAGAGACGGCTAGTTGAGAGGGACACTCGGCTCCCGAACTCCGAATCGTACAGACGTCAAAAAAGGAGATATTTTTACACGCATGAGACTATTGCTCGAAGACTTTCGTTAAGAAATTAGATTTTGTGCGCTAGAGACAGCCCGAAAAACTTGTGTCGCATGAGATTGACCGAAAGACTTGTGTCGCGTGAGAATAAAAATGATTATAACGCATACGATTTTAACTTTCTTCTCGCGTATTCACCGAATTATCTCCCGTCTCCCATTACATACCATTAACCATAATTTCATTTTTAATTCTGATGCAATAATAAAACCAAATATCATAATTTTGTATAATCATGGCTGTTTAAGAGGTAGTATACGAAATATTTGTATAAACAATATTATAATTACATAAAAGACCAATATACATATCAAAATAAAAGATCAATAAGGGAGAAAGAAATAAATAAAATTAGGTGATCCATTGATGATAACCTTCCTCAATATATCTTTATATTTTTATTATTAATATAGTAATATAATAATATATTTATCATCTTTAAAAAGTGGTTCTTCTAATACAATTATCAAATATTCCGATCAAATTATTCTATTGATGGAAAATAAATGAACTGTTAACATAAATTATGGGAGAACACTTACAAATTTACACAATGAGCCGCAGTGAGAATATAACGATTGTTAATAATCGATCCTCCACAACGAAATTTGCCTTCATATTTCAGAGCTACGTGATGTGGATACTTGCCGAGTGGAGCGTCTGTACCACCGATGATATGTGACCCTGGCAAACCTTATGAATAAAAAATTTTATGTACTATAATTTATTTCAAAATTAATCACTCTTGTATAAAATTATTTACTTGAAAATGTAACAAATAATATGGAAAAGATTTTCAAAAAGGATTTAATTGCGCACACACGCACACATGCACGCACACATATTTTGTAATCTTTTATTTTTGCTCTTATTTTGAATCAAATATTTTGTTTTATTAAACTTTAAGAATTATATAAATATTAAAATAAAAGATTTTAAGAAATATTATCGTAGATATGTTAATTATAAAATACTCTAATAATAATTATCAAATATTCTTTTAATCATAGATTATTCTTTTGTCAATTTTATTAGAATAAGTCTAATTCATTAATACTATAATTTAATTATACTTCAAGTGTAGCAAGAAAATAGACCAATTGATAAATTGTAACTATTAAAGCGATGAAAAAGAAACTAATTGTGTACATGATTGTTGAAATATACTATATAAAACGAATGATCGCAGTATTTATCAGCAGACTTATATAATTCTTTTATCACAATTATCCTATCAACCATCTGTCATCTTCTAATTACAAGATCTCAAAGTGCAAAAATACTTTTATTTTTATACTCACTCACATAAGAAACAATGAACTTTTCGATTCAAAATAAAATTAAATATTTATGATTTTAAACATTGTTAATTATTATTTGGTCTCTAAATAAATCACAAATATATGCATATGTATATTAAAACAATTAAATATACATTTTAGTAACTTTTTCTTTTTAATAAGTTTGATTTTTTTTAATATTAATATGCGCAATTTTAAATAAACCTGAAAATTAAATATAATTCTTATAATTACTTTTTTAACTTCTAAAACTTTTTTTAATTTCTAGATATCATACACGATCTTATCTACAAACAAGACAAATTAAAATTTTAATTATATGTAAAACGACATTGAATATCACATCAATATTAGGGTACACCGAGGTAATTTAAATAGCGGAGAAATTTGGATAATAGTAAGCATTTGCTATAAGGATTGCTATAAATATAAGGAAATTTATTCGAACATACAGACTACAGTATCCTCTTTGTTCTCAACATTAAACATAAAAATGGTGTCGCGTGTTTTCCTTATATTATATTATATTTACGCAAATGGATACTATTATCCAATTTTCCCTGCTATTCAAATTATCTCAGTGTACCCTGTAGTGATCTAGTGTTTCTTGTGATATTTCGCATATAATAAAAAATTTAGTTGTTTATTTATATATTCGGACATTATACGCCACTCAGATAAAGATTTGATAAAGAATATTGTTAAACATGATATTATCATTTAGCATCGCATTTCACTGTTATTTCTTATCTAATCCTGTCACAGTCAAGCGGTTTTCCCAACGCGTCATCTAGAAGAAGATATCTGTATGCGATTTTTATCATAAATGACTTGATATTATCTACATTAATAATCTATTAATAATCATTTTATATTATAATTAAGGTTAAATAAAATTACTTCAACTCTTACGAAAAGTAATGAACAAAATGATACGATATCAAAGATAAAAGCTTTAGGCTCGAAAAAAATGTTTCACATATAATTATACAATAAAATTACATATAATATATAATTTTATATATAATATTTGTCCACGATAAGATGATGTGTAAAGAATGTATATAAAAATAAACTTGGAAAAATTTTCCGATAATAAATATTTGTTTAGACAAATGCAAAGTGTAAATAAATATTCATAAAAAGACGTACTACAAATTATTCAACATGAAAAACACTTCGAAGATACTCCTATGGAGATACGCGGTAAGATTTAAATTTCATGCGAGTGCGTGCGTGTATACTACTCGATACTAATTTGTTCCTACCCATACAGCACAGTAAGATTACAAAAACATACCAAAGACATTACACTGAAACATTGTAACATTACACAGAAGTTTGTGAAATATTTTTGCAACATTGTTGCAAGCTTGCGGCACCGTTGAAATGTCCGCCCTCAAAAACATTATACTGAAATTGTTACGTCTGAACTCGAGGATTTCTGGTTAGATCAAGTCAGAGAGAAGTCTGAGAGATGTCACGGTCCGGTTTTAGGTCGGTATTCATAGTCGAGTCTCAAGTCTGCTCTTAAGATGGTCTTCGTCAAGACGGCCTTATTCAATCAAGATCGTCTTAAGATTGGTAGATTTCATAGTCGTGAAACAAGGCGATCTTCACGAGGAAAATTTCGCTCAAGGTAATCTTATTTGATTTGAGATCGCCTTGGCGAAGACCGTACTTAAGACGATGCTTCTTCTCGATCGGCTTTTTCCGTACTATTTCTGTTGGTTCCTTCTAAAGAATTCGAGGCGGGACCTAAAGGAAAAGACGCCTGGGGTCTCAATTCTGAAGAATTCGAGACCCTGACCCGTGAAAATCTCTACGCGGGGAACAAGAAAGGTCCTATGGATTTTGCTTTATCTCTCGTAGTTTCCGAGATATAAGCGTTTAAAGTTTAAAAAAATTTTTCACGTCAGAATCAATTTGTCGACGGCCTATCTTGTAGATCTCGCCGCGGGGAACAAGAAAGATCCTATGGACTTTTGCTCTATCTCTTGTAGTTTCCGAGATATAAGCGTTTAAAATTTTCAAAATTTTTTTCATTCAAAATCAATTTGTCTTGGGGCCTGTCTTGTAGATCTCGATGAGAGGAACAAGAAAGGTTCTATGGACTTTTGCTCTATCTCTTAGAAATGATAGTTGTATGATAGATGGAGCATAGAATAGACGAGAAGAAATGTCAACTTTGAATAGCGTAATAATACTTGTATTATAAAAATAATTAAATTTGTACTTAATTTCTGGTAATTTAATGTAATTTTTATTTTCCTCGTAATATTATCCTTATATATTGTAAATGTTTCATTAATCTTCACTTTAATTAAACAATGTTTTGTTATTTATTTTTTTCTTGCAGCATATAACATAGAAAATCGGCGAAAAATGTCATCGCGTTAAGGAGTTGCAATAAGAATTACTTTTTACACTCGAAGTTGCGAAGCGTTTTCAGGAATTTGAGAGAATAATTACAGGCTATTACCAGAAATTATATACAAATTTATTAACTTTATAATACAAGTTTTATTACGCTATTCAAAGTTGACACATATATATTTATACACACATATATCGTTAAACTGTGATCCTATATCTAATGTAAAAAGACAATTAATATGTGATATTTTCTTTATTATATAGTTTTTCTTTTTATTGGTTCATAATGCATATTTTCTGGGCATTATTAATGTTTAACTACATAACTTGAAAATATTATCTAAGTAAATTTTATCCACCCAAAATTATTTTAAAATTGTATCTAACTAATGAGAGAGAGAAAGAGAGAGAGAGAGAAGTCAATTTAATAAATATGTTCCAAGTTATTATAATAGTCATAATTTATTTATTATGTAATACTGGAAAAGACATTATCCTCGTCTTCATCATTCACATTATCATTTGCGCGCTTGAATTAGGAGATATATTGATCGAGACGTTATAAACTTTTAAATCTTGTCGTGTATCTCTTTCTAGGAACACCTATGTCCTCGAGATACATTTAATAACGATTTTACGAACAGATAATTGTATTGGACGCCTGTATACCAGTCAACCCGTCGTACGCGTAATATTTAAAATTTAATAATGTTTAAACGAAGTATCATGGGAGCATGCCGCCTCGGTATCTACTGCCCTTTCAACGACTATTCCCATTTTTTCGAGATAGAGATAACAATATTAGAAACAAATAAATATAAACGACGCCTATATACCTGTCTACCCTTCATACACGTAATATTTAAAATTTAATAATGCTTAAACAAAGCATGATGGAAATGTTTTATAACGCTAGAAGCTTTGAATCTTTATTTCCTAATTACTAAAGACAGCAGATCTCTTTCTAAAGGAAAGAAATATGTTTTATAACGCTAAAAGCTTTGAATCTTTATTTCTTAATTACTAGAAACAGCAGTGTCGAAATTAATTAATTTATCCGCGAAGCGCGCGCCGCGCTCTATAGTTCGTTACAGAATCGCCAAAGGATTAGATACTCGCGTGATTATGGTCCCAAAATAATCCTGAGAGATTGTACTTTAAGAAAATATAACGATTCGAATTTATTGCCAGCTGCAAAGTGTCGATATTAATTAATTCAATATAGTTTAATTGTAATTTCGCGTTCGCTCGTTTTCTCAAATTTCGTATTTCAGCTCTTTCAAAGCGATTCTCGCCGTAAAGAGTAAAACCACGTAAATTAAACTGTCACATATTAAAACATGTTGCTCTCTATGTAACCCTATAGGCCATTCCAGTGTGAGATTGTAGCTTCTAGATAAAAAACTGTATATTCGACATTTTTTAAAGTTTGACTGCGGATTCTGATAAAGCATGTCCCTCTCTAACTAGCCTTATAAGCCGTGTGAATATTTCTCTAAAAAACTTGTGAATATTTCTCTAAGATATCTCCAAGAGCGTTGCGGATTCTCGTTAGTCAGCATGGAAATTAGAGAAATATTCCCGCCAGCTTTGAATATCTCTTATTTAATGCGGCAGATTTCTTAGAGAATTATGCGTGTAACGCTTACAAAGCTGTGAATATTTCCTTTTCAATCCAGCAGACATCTAACATAAGCTTTGAATCTTTATTTCTTAATTATTAGATACAGCAGTGTCGAAATTAATTAATTTATCCGCGAAGCGCGTTCTTCGCGAATTAATTAATTTCGACACTTTGCAGATGGGACTAAATTCAAAACGTGGTATTAAAATAATTATCAGACATTGTATTTTAAGAAAATGTCACGTTTCAAATTTAATCCCATCTGCAAAGTGTCGAAATTAATTAATTACAAACTTTGAATTTTTATTTCTTAATTACTAAATACAGCAGATCTCTTTCTAAAGGAAAGAAATATATATAAGTAGAAGCATATTATGTACTGACTTATATGTAAATAAACAAAAAAGTGTCTGTTATTCACGGAGTGTCTGTTATTCAGATATAAATGTTTCGCCACAAAGAAATGCGGCACGACGCACTCTTGTACATTTACGCTCTTGAATTAATAGGAGGTATGTAGATCGCAACGTTATAAACTTTTAATTCTTGTCGTGAATCTCTTGTCCTTTCTAGGAACACCGCTATGTCTTCGAAATACATTTAATAACAATATTAGAAACAAATAAATGTAATCGACGCCTGTATACCAGTCAACCCGTCGTATGCGTAATATTTAAAATTTAATAATGTTTAAACGAAGCATGATGGAAATGTTTTATAACGCTAGAAGCTTTGAATCTTATATTATATTAATATTAATGTGGAGATAAAACTTTGTTAGAAACATAGCAAGTACAATAATAATAATAATTTAAATAACCGGAATGTTCATCTTACATATATCGTTAAACTGTGATCCTACATCTAATGTAAAAAGACAATTAATATGTGATATTTTCTTTATTGTATAGTTTTTCTTTTTATTGGTTCGTAAAGCATATTTTCCGGGCATTATTAATGTTATCTACATAATTTGAAAGTTTTATCTAAGTAAATTTTATCCACCTAAAATTATTTTAAAATTGTATCTAACTAATGAGAGAGAGAGAGAGAGAGAAAAGTCAAATTAATAAATATATTCCAAGATATTATAATAGTCATAATTTATTTATTATGTATTACTGGAAAAGACATTATCCTTGTCTTCATCGTTCACATTATCATTGTCAGTTGATTTCGACTGTGACTTCTTTTGTCGGATATTACTATGCCACATTCCGTACAAGAAATATACTCCCAAGCCTACGACAATACATAAGACATAAAACAATCCGAGGTATGTACAAGTTGATGTGTTTATAAATGCACATAATATTTACGTCTTGTCACATAATGCACTTACCAATTGCTATCCACACTGAAAATCGTATCCATGTGTTTTTATCCAATGTAAACATAAGATAAATATTAATGAGAATACTAAATCCCGGCAAGAATGGCACTAGTGGTACCTGACGTAAACGATATTTCAAAATTACTTGATGTATAATGTTTGTTCCCTGGCACAGTATTTGTCTGATAAATATCAAGTAAGAGACTTTGAAAATATAATGTTAATAAAAAGAAGTTGTCGAATTTAAAATTTGAAATTTAATATGCTGTTAAATTATAGTAACTACATATTTAATAATAACAGGAACAATAGAAAAAAAGGAAATATTAAACGGACATCCTGATGCATATTATCGTCACAAATTAAGATTCAACAAGATTGTACTAACAAAACAAAAAAATTACGAAAAAGAAGATATGTATACTATACCGAAAATGAGAGCTTCTTATCGGAAACTGGTTGGAAATATACGAAACCAAGAGTGATTACGAGTGCAACAACTAAAATTCCGAGTAGCACTATGAAAGTTACGTCTCCTTCGGAGATGTTTGTTATATACATTGATAACAAAGTTGCCGTACAAACGCAAAGGATGACTGTAAAAAAATTTTATTATATATATATATATATGTATGTATGTATGTATGTATGTATGTATGTATACTTTATAATTCATACATACACATATGTATACAATAATTCACGACAAAACCAACGTTTGTTAAAATAATAACGAGTCTTACCATAGCAGCATACGAGAGCGATAACGATCTGCGCTGTGAGTTTTGTAGAGTGATTTAATTTGTTCGCGCTTACAAGTTGTTTTACGATAAATAAAAAAGTCCATGGATGATGGTCACCTTTCTTCTCGTACGCTTCGCTCTTCTCGTATCTATGAAAAGTATTTGTTATCGTTGTACAAGAAGATTTTCGCGACCTATTGAGCTGTTTGAATTATTTTACTCTCACAATCAGTATTAACTGAAATACTTGTAAAAATCACTTAAAGTTTATACTTATGGATACTTGAAGAAAATTATTTTGACAATAAATTTATATCCTTTACCGTAGGATAAGTACACAAAACGCAACAATTGAGTATGTAAGCAGCGTGCAGATACTCATCATGTTAACCAGTGATTCAAGTTCAAATATCGTCGCTAGAATGCCTGTAATGTATCATTGAGTAATTAAATAATTAACCGATTAGTAATGGCTTGGTTAATTACGTACATACCTGTAAGTAGTCCAGCGGACAACGTGCCCATAATCGGAGTATGAAATCGTGAACTTATATTGCCCATCCATCTAAAGACCAGTCCATCTGAAGCCATGGCATAAATCACTCGCGGCAATGGAAACATCGAACCTAACAGACTGAAGTAAATGGCCAATAAAGAGAAATATAGTTTGTGTTCCTATTATAATAAATAAAAAAAAAATTTTTTTAGTATAAAATTTAGTACAAAATACAGATTAACCTACATTAAATCCTACGCGCTTCTCTGTTTTAATTCCTTGTAACTCGGGTCCTCGTCAAAATCTTTATACTACGGTTGATTGATGTAAGAATAAAGAAAACTACTCTTTCTAAAAGTTTATTTTAAAAAAAGGTATATGAAAAATCGTTTATTATAAGTCGAATATTTGCCACTAAAAAAAGCCAGGAACACTTACTTTTTTTTTAATCTCCATTTTCAACCCTTATATCC
>VBVQ01005752.1:0-10983 GCA_011636635.1 Tetramorium simillimum | reverse complement strand
ACAGGAAATTTATACCATCGATCATGCTCGATTCCCCTCTTCTCCCTCTCCTCCCTTCGACCACCTCCTGGTCCCGCAACCCCTTCTTTTGATTACCGTCCTCTCTGCGATTGCGCAAACCATCTTCGTGCCTTCGGTATTGGGAAAAAGAACGGCGACTTTTAACGGGCTTACGTAAAGGCGTTGCTAAATCCGCGGATCTGCGCCTTACAACCGCCGTGTTACAACAGCGCTTCCGATCCCATCCACTTGCCGGAGAGCTACGCCAAGTTTCGAGCGCAAGCGGCGTTTGCAAGTTTTCAAGTGCGAAATACGACCGTGATCTTCTCCTCGCTAAGCTTCATTATTTCCCCGGGTTTTTTGCTCGTTACGCAGCGATATAGCTCAACGACGTTGATGCGGATAATGAGCATTCGGTAGCGCAGAGGGGCTTGTTTCTGCCGTGCCTCTTTTCTCTCCAGCTCTTCGCATGCGTGTTGCACACATGCCGTATGCCGGTGTGGGTACGCAGGTAATTCATGAGCCTCTGCGAAAATCGTGCGCGCGGCCGCCTTTGTGGGTCACACACAGACGCAGTGAAAGCCGAGATTTGACACTGGTCTGACCACTTCTTCGCACCCTCGCGTCGTATAACTCATGACGGACATGCCGCCGCGCGCCTCCTCGGAAGCGTCCGCTCGTTACTCATCACACCGCGAAAGAAGATAAGAGGGAAGAAGGAAGAAAGTCGAACAAAAAAACTGAAATCTCTTGCTTCCAAGAAAAACTCCGCGAGACGCGCCGCGCGACTATTTTCGTATTCCCGATTAGCTGTCTTCTCGAGACGGCATGTGCTTCGAGCTTGACGGACGATGAGTTGTAAAGTGGATCGAAAATCACTATCGGTTTGTCCCACATCGTTTTATTTTCATCTTCAAAGATTAGGACTTGAAAGTTCCAATTTCTATCTTTGATTTGCACATCTTTTTGATAAGAAATATCAAAGTATAATTTAGTCTGTTTTTTATCAATTCTGTCTCTCTGTTCAATATTATGCGAGTAATTACTTGCTTTTTTTCTAATATGTATAAGAGATAAAAAGAGAACATAAATTTCAAATTACAAGATTTATTATTAAATTTTTATACATATGTATATATAAGTTTATTTTTTTCATTTTATAAAACTCACTTTCGCTTTAGACCTAGCTTAATTAACAATTTTATAATTCTCGTGTCAGATTTCTAATTCAGAATATAAGTAATTGTATTTACAATTTTATCATGTATTTTAATTTACATTTTATATACGGATATTTTTGATTCTTTGTTTTTCGTATTTTACATAAAGAGGAGAAGAAACGCATAAAATTATAAATTAAATTATATTCTAGAATTCTAACACGAATTATAGATCGTCTAACGTGGGCTTAATACGAGTGGCTCCGACGTGCCATTGCTTACATGTAAAAAGCGAAGTTTGACAACCCGTCTGAAACACGTTTTGTCGTTGGGCCACGGAGAAATTCTCCGTTTCCATTTTGCTCTTATCCTACCCGTAGGTAGGCGGATAAGTTAGTGCGAGACCGATTCAGAAAGAAGAGGCGATATCTCTCTGTGTTAGGTAAACCACGGGACAGTTAAACCGCATTGGACCATATAAGTTGCGGGTTCTAAAGTGCATCGATAAACTCCAGATTGAAATGTGACAATTCAAATTTCCGGCCGGCTCACTAGAAACGACGCTTTTTTCGCTTTGAAGAATGATAAATAACTTGAAGAGAAAAATATTATTTTCTCGGAATTTAGTTTAATTTCCTCGACGGAATTTGCTTCGCGAAAAATATACGCTATATGCCAAACATGTCGTACACTTTCTCTCTCAACATATTCAATTAACGCGATAATTGACGATTTCAAAATTTCTGACAGTTCACTCAAAGGGAAACGAGGAAAGGCAGTGAAATCGACTTAAAATTAATAATAATATTTGTATTTCTTTTCAGATTGAAAAATTTGATGCTCATTTAACTCGTATTTTACATTTCACACATAATTAATAGTCGAATATATTTAGTTAATTTCTCCTATTAATATTATTAGGTGTAAACGTGTAATTTTAGCTACTAAAAATGCTACTATAATGCAAATTTTTTTTCTTTTTCGTATTAAACAAGTCAGAAAATGGCAGAGGTGCGCTTTCCTCCGTTCATAGACCAGCGACGATGCGGCTTCGCATATTACAATGCTTCCTCGAATCCGACAAGATTAACGGCCCGGTGCCTCGTGAGACTTTCGGAAGAAAGCCTTCCGCGTCGTGACAATTTATGAGCGGCGACTTTTCCGGACAATCGCGCAATATTCGCCAAAGCAAGTATTACAACTTTGTTCCCGCGGCTACATCGAAAAAAAAAAAAAAGAACTCTGCTAAAAACGCCGCAATTTTATCATAAAACCTGATTTTCCCAACGAGGCACAATTACGTAATCTCGATAATTTCGGAAGTAGATATTTTTAAATCGACAGACTCACTTTGGAACATAACGACACGTTTAATGAACATTTTAAAATGACAATTAAAATTGAAATTAGTTGGACGACATTCCTGCGCGCGATTGATAAATAATAAGGAAGGTCGTCCGTTCTTGCGGGAAAGGTATACGACTCTCGCGTCGATTGTGGGAAAGAAGGATGACGGGCGTGAGGGGGGAGGGAAACAGTCGGCTACAGGTGGCTCACGGCGAACAATGCTCACGACGCGGTCGCCACAATGGAGATCATAATCAAACCCTCGACGTGTAATGACTTATGGGCGCTCTCGCTCGTCCGCGTGGCGAACAATAGATCGACGACGGTGAGACTTACGGGGCGGGAAACCGTCCTGGACCATTGCGATCCTTACGCTGTCTCATGTCCGTGGGACCGATTAAGGCTCGCCGGAAAGCCGCTCATCCATGCCATTTGCAATCGAGAGCTACCGAAACAGTCGGAGAAATGATGGAGGTTCGATTGCATGCGGAAATGTTAGAGACATTTCAAACAGTTTACGTATCGATGCTTAATAAGACAGCTGCTGATAATTGAGGAAGATATTAGCGCCGGACGGTATTTCATTTCCTGAAGGAACAAGGAACAGATATCGAGAGTGAAAATCTGGTTTTGATATACTGTACACTGTGGAATCATTCAATTCCCGGGTTACGGCGAACAAATTTCGTGCGATGTTCGATATTTCATATCCCAGCTTAGATTTCAGCAGTTTCAAAGTGTCGCCCGTACGGGCACGCGGATTTATTTCTTACCTTCAACGTTAATCGTCCGCCGGGGTTTAACGCGCCTTTGCGCGCGTCGGCGTCGCCGGAGACTTTAACGCCGCGTTACGTGCGCGCGAATATAAACATAATTCTTAAACTTTCCTTCCTTCCGTTATAAAACGTGGACGTTAGCGTATGGATTTTTGGCCGCGGATCGATCGCGAATGCGTATCTCGGTGCCAGTACACGCGGCAGCGAGTGGTCACCACGCGCGGATTAAAGCGGGAGGGTTAAAGCAGATTCGGCGAGAACGCGTAGGATTTTTTTTCGTTTATGCTTTCGAGAGTGGCGCAACGCGCTCGCGTGATGGACGACGCGTTCCCCTTTTCACCGACTACGGGTGCACATTTCCGCGTTGGTTTGTGTAGTGCCACGAATCGTGATGAATATAACGGTGTGCCGGGCTCGCATTACCGCGAGCCGCGGAGCAGGAGCGCCGCGCGTATACGTTTGATTGGATCATTCGAAACCGACCGCCGACCGCCGACCGCCGATCGCCGAAATCGTTTCCCTCGCCTCGACCGAGAGATGACGTGAACCTGCAATTTAAACTGCATTTTCGCGTGAGCCGTTATAATTGAGGACCGGCCGCGCGGCGCGGCGCGGCGCGGCGCGGCGCGGCGCGGCGCATCGCAAAACTGCGCAACGGCGCGGGCCGAGGTCATGGTACGCGCCGATCGAGATTCATGCCAAATCGATCTCGCGCGATCGATGAAATACGCATCCCATCGCGACGGCGGGCGTGCGTGGTCAAAGGGCGGCGCTGGCCCCATTCCGATTCGCATCCTTCGGCATCCTTTCTTCGATTACCATAGCGTGCCACAATTCCATCCAAGATTCGCGAGTGCAAAAACAAAACGATGGATACAGTGAGATTAACCCTCCAAGGCTATCGTGAAATTTCCGGCTCATGCGAATTTTGTTTTAATATTATTAAAATACATAAGTAACGGCTGGTAACGCTAATTTTTTTTAATATTTGTTCAGGCTATTAGTAATGATAATGTTACACAAAACAGATCAGCTCTCTCATACTTGGCTACGTAAAAAAAGTCGGCTTGGAATATTTCACCCATAATACTTTTTCAGGGTTAATTCAATAAAGCCTCGTATTGAATATAATTGACATTTGTAAGATTAAAATTTGTGGATTTATTATCAATATATAAACATTTTTCTTCTGTCTCTTTTGTTTTTGATTCTTTAATCTTTGAAAATTCAGAACAAGATAATTGATTAATAGATTCTTATATCCTTAGACTCTCATAATCTCAGATTTTTAAATCAAGTTCTCGGAGTTTCAAGTGTTTAAAGTTCCTCATATCAGATCAAATCCTTAAGGCCTAGGAAATTGCATTAGTAATACAATCACAATTTACGTCCATCGAATAATACATTTACGCGACCGATGATTAACGGTGTTTAAATTGAATTCGTCCGCGAATACGAAAAAGGTTTTATTCCCCTCCCGACTATCTAGACTAGGATTAGCTCGGCTCGAAATTGACGTTTCCGGCCGCACCTATTCCTACTGACTGCTGGTATTGCTTCTCAGCGGCACACTGACACTGACACCGTGAAAGTAATTCTACTTGCCTATCAATAGTCGCGATTACAAAATTAAAAATAATTTTCGCACGTAACATTTTCAATGATACTGCTGTATGTCTCTACCGGATAACTAATAAGCCTGAAAAATGAAAACCATGAAGAAATCGTGATAAAGAAGTGATTCATAATGCAAAGAAACTGTGTTTTGAAAACTCAGATACTTCCGTTAATTTGAAATAAATACTTGTCCATATGTACATATGTATTTTAACTTCCTAATTTATTTCTTCGCTTTCCGTTTATCGTCAAATGCCTTAATTTAATTGCGTAAAAGCGACATACTAGAACGGTAGCAAAAAGATGGAAAAAAAGGAGAGAGAGACAGATAGGTAGGCAAGCAGTGAAAAGAATCGCGGCTGAATTTCAAGTTTATCTTATTACTTTATTACTTCCTCAATTAAGTTTCGCTGGGAGCACATTAGACTGGATAAAACGCGCGAAATGAGAAACGCATGGGACGCGGATAATGTTATAGGACTTTACGAGACTGGTTTTGCCATTCTTGTCCCGCCGACCACCACGCACGCCTCGCTATTGACACAACGTATTCGATCGCCGTATAAGACTCGAAAATTGGAGAATAGGTCGTTAACGTGCCTCGCCTTTCCCTACCCAGAAAGTATTATAGAGCAAGATCCCGCGCGAATTGATTTTCAAGAATTGTGAAATTATGAAAGGCATTTCGAATAATGACTTTCTTGTCTTCTCTTCGAAAGAATAATTTTTAATTAATTTTTAATTTCATTTTTAATTATGATTAGATTGACACATTTCCCTCTAATAAAAACGACGTTATCGTATTGTTGCATCTTTCGATTATCATATTCTTTCGATTATTATATCATTATCATATTCTTAGAAAGCGTATCGCTGGATTATTACATTCTCGCGTTGTTATACCCTTAAGTGATTATATCCTCGGGTCGTTAAATCTTCAAATAATCGCATCCTCGGGTCGTTACATCTACGGGCAATTGCGTTCTTAAATTATTGTAATCTCGCACGTTCTTACACCCTTGAGAGCGCCTCTCGAAACCTTTGCGGCAACGAATCGCTCGTTCGCGAGTACATTTCGCGGTTACGGCGAAGGACCTTACAGATTATCCCGCGACGACGCGGTGTTATTCCGACAAATTACAGAGAGAGAGAGAGACAGAGGGAGAGAAAAAGAGAAAGAGGACTTCCTCGAATCAGCGTCGAGAGACCCCGGACGCTTTAAACGCGGTCGTGTCACCGCAAAATTCAATATTTGCGGTAGGGCAGCGCGACTTTGTCTTCATGGCGCCAATGAATTCGCCGCCGCCATCGTGTCGCCGGCATGATTTCTGCAATATAGGATACTGGGATTTCACGTGCGTAAACGTGTCTCTGAAAGTACGTGCTATCAGGCCAATGACAGTTTCTCCAAATCGGCTGCGTGACCTTCGCTATTGTCAATTTTTCAGGTATTGCGAATTAATGTAAATTAAGTAAGTAAGTGTTAGTTCTTCGAAGAGATCTTTTTTTGCGACAAAATCCTTGATGATATTCTCAGACGTAAAAAATTTAATCTACCTCCTGTCTAATTTTTCTAGAATTTTTCATTCTTAATAAATCTTAATTAATTCTCAGATTTCTCGAACCTGCATGTAATATGCAAATTCATATTTTCAACGCAATAGTCTCTAATACGTTGATTAGTGAATCAACGAGAAAGATGTTTCCCGACTCCGCGATCTGTGTTTCCCTTCGCGCTGAATCAATATTTGTGTACTCCGGGTTTGCCGTCGGTAAGACCGACTTGTCATCCATCAGCCACCGCCGAGTGACCTTGGGCCAAGTTTTCACCGTGAAGCCGAGAAACACGCAGAAGAAGCACGAGGACACTGAACTCGATCTACACATCAGCCACTATTCACATATTTGTTTCGCTAAGTGAAGTGCCGTGTTCTTTACTTTATACTGTATTTCACATTCTCTCAATGTGTTGCTTCAATCAATCACAAATCAAGCGCGATGCGCAAGAAATTGTTTTTAAAGAGAAACGCACGATAACGATCCGTAACAAAGACGATGAAATTACATCGAGCTTTAAATAAAGAAACAGGAGAGTATCGAATAGAGTATATATGAGTGGAGATTGATCTGTAATCTGTAAATCTGTAAGAAAAAAAAAGGAGATACAAGTCTGCATTGTAGGCGCGATTTAATTTCCCGTATCGGGAAAAATTGTTCGCGCCGACATTTGAGAAGTTTCGCGAAGGGCAACGACGAGGTGTTAAAAAGATATCGGGGTATTCGGTATTCAGTTTCGCATAACGCCCCGACCGAGCATGATGAGGATTCGTTTCGTCGGCCTTATAATTCCACGGCCGTATAATACTCCGGAGTGGTAGGATAATCATGAACATTAAAGGAGAATCCTCATAAGAGGGGTGGGATGGGAAATACATGATGCGATCTCTTCTCGTTTAATGTACGCTGCGCTGAAATATTATTTTCGATGATCAAAAGCCGCCTCGTGCGCGAACGATAAAAATATCCCGAGATAAGCCTCGCGATTCGTATTGTGTGTAAATATATATACCCGGCGGGACGTTTAACGTACCGAGTGAATTTATCACATGTGGTCGCACTTAATTGAGCGTCTCAATTTAAAGCTTATTCAATTATTAACGCGACGTAAAAAAAAGAGATGCGTAGCCCGAAGATTACGCGTCTGTGTATCAATAAAATTTCATTGCAACGTGATACAATTAAATCCGGCACGTCTGTTACATCTGAAGAAAACAGTTGTTCGACGCCGACGTTATTGTGCGCAACTCGCTTTTTCCGACAGCGTAAAATTTTAGCGGCGTGCGTAACGATCGCGGACGTAACGGTATCTCCCATGAATGACGCTTGTCGGTGGCGGGGAATGCGTATGGCATTGCTGCTTTGCCAAATAAAATGCAGTCCCGCGTAAAGGAGAAACTCTCGCGCTCGATCGTTGCCGGGGCTGTCTAACGCAGAAACTCCACGTTTCTCACGGCGCGGCGCGGCGCCGCGATAGGATCGCTTTTACAATTTGTCTCGCGCTCGAAATGTCAGCAGGTACTGACGGCTTTACGATCCGCGAGGACTTATTTTCAACTGTCTCGCAAGGAGAGCGGGCCTTAAAGACGTCAGGCAGGATACAACGGCCGTAAGGATATAATTAAATTTATACGTATCCCAGGATCGTTAGCCCGAGGCGCGGAATATATATAGTGTGTTGACATGATATAATTATACTATCTTCCCTATTGAGGAATATATTGTAATAATACACAAACGCAACGAAAATATAACGCGAAACCTACGCGTGTATAATTATCTAAAAATATAATTCTATGTGTGAATCTTTCTTGAATAAAGTGATGATAAAAAATAATTCACGGTTGTATCCTAAAGACACGAAGAGTCGATCTAATGAGCAATAACCAAAGGTTTCGGTTTAAAATTCCTTCAAATTAAATGTATAATGTAAAAGAATAATTTCAGTTTGTGCACAAAGTGGCTTTACAACGGAGACGAGATGGTGAAATTTCTAAGTATTATCCGATTATGGCAGCCATTAGAGTAGAAACTATTATGCTTTCGCATACAAGCGCGACCACCCAGACAGAAAAGGGCCGTGAGATTAATCCGATGTTTGTAATGACTATTAAAGGTACGCGACGAGACTCGGAGGCAAAGGTGCATTCTCCGAGAGCGAGAAGAAGGAGCCTTTGTCGAGGATGCACGCTCGCGCGACGAAACTTGGTGGATCGCGCATGAATGGGCACCGGGATTAGCCCCGTGACATTATAATGAAGATGAGAGCCAAGACTAATGGCGGCAAAGTGAGCCGACGTAGCATTAATCAATGTCCCTTACGTGGCACGCTCTGCCGTGCAACAAAGAACCGCCGGTTCTGTGGAAAAACCGCCGCGCCGGGAACGTCACTCGCCTGCGCGCGATCGCACAAGAGAGTCTTTGATTGCCTGAAACAATGCGTCCGTCCATCGATATCCTCGCGACCGCAATGTCGAGCTTTCTTATGTATATCCTTCTAAATTAATCCTCGTGTCGTCCACACCTTTCCGGCCTTATCTAGACTTCCTTTTAAATTATCGCAAAGACACGCGTAAGCCCCGCAACATTTTCATGTAAATAAACTTTTATGTAAATAAAGATGTTCAGATTACGTGGATTACTGTTGCATGACAGAACGTGCCACGTGAGTGCGAGTGTGTGCTCGTTAATGTACGTTAAAAGTACGTTAGACCACCCAAAAGCCTTACGGGGAAACAGGCCACCGGTTGGACACGACGACGACGCTGTCTGCGGCTGCAATTGCAGTAGCCGATGATCGATCGGTTCAGCCGCATCATTACAACGGAACAACGTGCCAATCAGGGTTAACGGGCAACGCGCATAATTATCAATGATACTTTCTCGAACAGAAGCCCCAACGAGGATGAATGATCGACCCGAAACCCACGGCGATATCTCGGAACCGCACCGACAAAGTTGTTTTTCCTCTAATAAACGTACGACCTATATTCTCTCGTGGTATCACATTTTGATATAATTGGTATAATTAGTAGGTATATCCGAAGCCATGATAATATAATATCTAAGTAAACTCGTTTTAGATTCCTGTTTAATCATATCCGTACTAGATTTATCTGTGCTAGATTGTTCGAAAGGGCGAAAATAAAAAATTCTTGGAGCTCACACGTCACTGAGTTCAAAGACTTCAATAAATATACATGCTCGTCCGTAAGTACCTTTCGCACTCGATAAGAAATCGAGCTTTTACCGCGCTCAGAAAAGTCAATCGGAATCGTGAGGGCGCGACAAAAGCCGCGCCGGCTAGAAAACGGAACGCGGCAGGCATTTACAATGAATTCATCCGCGACCCACACCCGCCACGGCGGTGCAAAGTCGCCGCAATAAACTTTACGACACTTAATAACAATATCTACGGCAGATAGCCTAGCCGAACGGAGCGTGAGCGAGCGAGCGAGCGAGCGAGCGAGCGACGCGTATCTTTATCACCCGGTTTTACGGCACCACCTTCGTGCCGTCATAACCGCGTCTCCTCATTGTCGTCGTCGTCGTCGTCGTCGTCACCGTCGTCGTCGTTCCTTATTAAAACCGACGACGGGGAAGAAAACAGCGCCCACGTCGTCGTCCCTCCGATCAAACGTCTTAAGGTCTTTGCACACGTGAGCGTATGTGTGTATGTCGCAACGATTAGAACGATTAGAAATTCAAACTTCTAAGAAGTAATTTTTGAGAAAGAGTAAGAGAAAGATAAAAAAAATAATAAATTAAATATATAAATTGTACATGAACAAAAGTGTATAAGAATTTGTATAAATAAAAGGCTGGGTTGTATATATGTGTCTGTGATGCAAATGCAAAAGTAGATACGAATTAGATACATACATTGAGATAATAAAAAATAACGGAATAATTGCATAACTTCGTAAAATAAGATGGAATAAATTAAGATAATATGTAAATCATAACTTCAAGAGTAAGCAATAAAGTATTTATCATTATCAAGTAATTTATATCGATTTTATATTAATATATCATTTGTTAACATTCTTTTTAAATATTTTTCATACCATTGCATGCCATTACATGAATATAATTTATGTTCAATATACGATGAGCACGATTCTCTTAAATGATCATCTTCTATTTCGAATGTAATACAAATCAACTTCAATTTTTCACGCTTTCTGTAAGCTGATAGCGAAATGAGTGCAGCATTATCATAGACAGGAAGAAAAATACAAGTCTAAATATTAGACGCAGTGTGCACGGTCCTTTATGTTGCGCCCATACGCGGAAGTCGCGTTGTGGAAGGCTGAACGACGTTTTTTTTTACATCCTGCGAGAGAACCAAGGATTCTCGTGGCAGCGCGAAAGCGAGAGTGACCGGTAGGCAGAGCGCATGAAAAGGAGCCGTACGCGATACCGGGCCCCAATTAAAACGCGCGGCAGCAAATCATCGCCCGCGTCCGCGACGCCACGCGATCGAGAGAGCGTGAGAGGAGGGAGGGAGGGAGGGAGAGAGAGGG
>VBVQ01005751.1:0-10985 GCA_011636635.1 Tetramorium simillimum | reverse complement strand
ATTGAAATACAATAATTGGCAGCAAACATTTCTGATTTCTTTTTAATTATTTCGTTTAATCAGAGACTTTTAGTGGCTTTTTCGTTAAAAATATCCTTTTAATTTAATTTAAAAATTTGCTTCGTCCCTTTTAACATTAAATTTAAATGATTCAGTTGTACTGAAAATGATCTAATATTAGTTATCCATTTAAGATAGCTAATTACCTATTAGGAGCAAATGGAAATAGATCATTAATTTTTATTACAGTCAAAAGAAAGAGGTAAAAATATGAATGGCAAATAAATTCCGTATAACTTTTTGTTCTGAGATGAATTATCTGCTTCACGATTAGACTTCAAGAGACCTCAATCCGTCATTAAGCAGAAAATTTATGCTTAATTAAAAAATCGGGTGTAATGACGACAAACGCCGTGATGCATGTCGCATGCAACCCTTATAAGCATAAGGTGATGACCTCTATTGTGTGGTGTCGTATAGCTTCTGACAGTACGCGGAATAATGGTTCTACACTGACAATAGTGACATACTCTTTTATAGGCTTCCATAAACTCACTATGACGTTATTTAAAGAGGACTTTGAAGACACATTGAAGTATATAAGTTTATTTATTTTGCACCCATTATTGTGAATATTTATAGAAGAGAGTTGTAAGATATATTAATTATTATTTAAAATTAATCTGAAGTTAATTTAATTTATTTATAGATAATATTATACCTATATATTTAATTTATAGATAATATTATACCTATATATTGATAAAATATAATTATATAATCAAATAAATAAATAAAAAAAGTCGATATATATTTATATAATTAAAAAATATTTTGAATGATTATAGATATTAATCTGTAGCGCCCTGATGAATTTTTTGCTATTATTCTTATAAAAGAAGATTGTCAAAATATATATATCATATATGGATAATATTGATAACGTTAGACAAAACTGCACAAAATGAAAAAATTAAATAATTGAATTACATTACATCTCTTAGTTCATAACATATCAGCTTTACACTTGGCAATGTAATTAGAATAAAAGAAAATATCTCTTATAACAAAAGTTATTTACTTACAAATTTTACATACATATATTTTCTATCAGATGATTAATCCTTCTTCTCTTTTCTACAAAAGAAAAAAATATTGATAAACAAGACTAAACAAAGACAGGAAGGAAACGAAGAAGTGTACAGACCAGGAGGACAGAACGACGAGAGGGTGGTCGCGGAATAAGACGGGAGAACCACGTGCATCTTGTAAAACGGAGGATGATGACTTCCCCTACATCATGCAGAGCATCTGCTAAATAGATGACACGCCGGTTACCATGAGTCTAGTTGTCCTCAGCCTCGCGATGCAAGCGAATCGGGACTAAGATCTGTACTTTCTCCATTCTTCAGTGGAGTTTTTCCACCCCTACCGGATAGAGAGATTTTTACGATGAGGCGGCAGGCTCTAGAGCTGATCACGGGGCTTCTCGTGGTTCAGCTACTGCTGTCCTTGCCGAATCAAGTGAACGCCGTGAAGAACCGCTTGAGGAAACAACGGTCCAAACCGCAGGAGCATCAATCCCAGCAGTCTGGCACTGATTATGACTATGATTACTATGGGAACTATGACGAATATGAGGAAAAGAACGGTGAGTACTCCAAAAAATTAGACTATGTAATAAGTAAAAGAAATAAAAGAGAGAAAGAAATTTAGAACTTAACAATATCTTGTTTTTTTATTAATGTTCTCTTTACATAAATTAAAAGGAGGACGCTTACGTTAGGACACACACATATCTAAGAATATTTGTTTTAATTATTGTAATCTGTAGTACTGTGTAAAAAGAAGAATAATAGCGAAATCCGAGATTTTCCCTTTGCGAAAAATCAGATTACACAAGATATAATAAGCGATATCTATACTGGTTTGATTTCTATGATTTAAATTAACAAGTTAACAGAATTATGATTGTTTGAAACAAAATATAATAATGTTTTATTATAATTAAATTGAAAGATTAAAGAAATTTTTAAACTTTTGTATTATTTTTTGTTGTCTTGTTTAATATGCAAAATTATTATTTTATTTAATTATCATAATTAAAAAATAATTTAAATGAGCAAAAACGTAGTTGTAAATGGAAAATAGTTATTTGACAATTGTCTCGAAACGCCGGAAGACTTTCGACGCAGATTAATCTCGTTAAGACGCTATACGAAATAATTAATCTCTCGTTTTAATCAGAGCAATTTAATTAATACCATTTATTTCAATCTATTAACTGCAAATGCAATTTCATACGTCCCATAGCTAACGATAGTTTCCGGTTGAGTGTTTACTTCCTCACGGATATGATTGAAGACATTGTAATATATTCTGAACTTATGAGCTTGTGTAAAATTTGCACAATAAATGTTGTAATGATAAGTTTTCACTTAGGTACTATAATCTTTTAGTTTTTTTTTCGATTTAGTAATAAAAAGAATTTATTATCTATTTAGAAACCACAACAACGTCACCATTAGCAGTACCTTCTGTTATCACGCGATTTTCGGGTAAGCGTGTTTTATATTATTCTAATATAATAAAAATTATTATAAAGTTATTTTTTCGATTATTATAAATAAATCAATTATTATGAGCTTATAAAATATAGGACGGTCCGAAACACCAACAGAAACATATTTGAGACGAGAACCACCTACAGATTTACCAACTCCTACGACAACTCAATTTTATGATCATAGTATGTATGGAGATTATAAAAAAATTATTTCTTGGTAATAAGTAGATTAGAATAAAATACTTTTATTTGCGTTCCTTGAGATCTAATTTTTAACTGTTTTACAGATTTAGAGGAGACTAGTCCTACATCTGAACGGGACTCAGTAAGTACAAATTATTTGGTAATAAAATATTAAAGAAATCGGATTTTGTAAGGAATAATGATTCTTAACTCTTTTTCTTCAGGTTTCACCTACGGAGATTTTACCGGGTGAAAGTAACCTGTATAGTTCTGTGGCTGTACCAGGACCACGCGTAAGTAATTGTTTATAAACTTATAATATAATGAATAATTATCTGAAAAAAATTTTTACATAAAAATTTACAAAAAACATATTTATCCATTAGGGCGCACCTGGTCGACCTGGAGACCTTGGTCGTCCCGGCGATGCAGGATTTCCTGGACAACCCGGTACGCCTGGGATTCCTGGGCCTCCTGGACCTCCAGGACCTGTACCTGATGTAAGAAATTTTTTTATTATTAAAATTTTTTTCATTTTTTATATCATTCAAATAGTGATGCACATAAGTCATTTATTAATAATCTATATTCAATATGTGTTTAATATAATTGATATTAGTATATAAATAATTTATTAACATAAATGTTGATAATAATAATAGGTATCTCTATATTATCAACAAATGGCTTTATCTGAAGCAAATCAAGATAAAGGTCCGATAGGTGCAGCGGCGTCATTATATGGACCAGAGGCATTAGGTTACATTCAGACGCAAGTAGGCCCGATAGGTCCGCGAGGATCTCCAGGTAGACGATAATTCTTTTAATAATTTTGTTGTCTTATCTAAATCTAATTTTCTAAATAACAATGGTTTTAACAATTTTATCGAATGTTACCTAAAAAATATCTAAAGAGTTATTTAAAAATAATATTATTTATCATTCAATTTAGGTCCTCCTGGTGCTCCTGGTCCTCAAGGTTTTCAAGGTACGCGAGGTGAAACCGGTGAATTGGGTTCCCCAGGCCCTCCTGGCATGCCAGGCCCTAGAGGCTTACCAGGATTACCTGGAAAAGACGTAAGATTATTTTAAGTATTTTTATTTAAATTTAGTTTCTTTGGAATAAAGTTATTTTCTTATAATTTATCCTCTTACATTAAAATTATTTAATTTTATTTATCAGTTATAAATACATATATGCATAAGTACATTATATATTATATTGTATATATATATATGAAATATTTTATATTTTATTAATGACAGGGTACTAATGGAGAAGATGGTGAAACCGGTCCACCAGGATCGTCTGGTCCTGCAGGACCACGTGGTCTTCCAGGAATACCTGGATTTCCAGGGTTAAAAGGCCATCGTGGATTTCCAGGTTTAGACGGTGCCAAAGG
Organism: Tetramorium simillimum; assembly: GCA_011636635.1. Lineage (NCBI taxonomy): Eukaryota > Metazoa > Arthropoda > Insecta > Hymenoptera > Formicidae > Tetramorium > Tetramorium simillimum. The sequence goes on along the minus strand of VBVQ01005751.1, from coordinate 6,833 downwards.
TGAGCAAGGAGCTTCTGGTGAAAAAGGATCTATGGGCTCACCTGGGCCGATGGGACCAATAGGACCAATGGTATGTAAATATTGTTATCGGAATTTATATATATTATCCTAATAAATTTCAAAAAATATACTATATACATGTACAATTATGGAGTAAATTTTAATGTTAAAAACATATAGAAATCATAAAACATTTCTCTACGCAAATGTTGGTTATTGCTGATGCAGGGTCCAGCGGGGCCTCGCGGTGAAAGAGGTAGAGAAGGTTCATCGGGTCCTCCTGGATTAAGAGGCCTTGACGGAATTGCTGGACCGCCTGGACAACCCGTAAGCTAATTATTCAATTTACACACAATTTATATTGATATATTTCAAGATCTTTGAGAAATTATAATTCTTTCTAGAAGTTTATCAATCTTAATATTTTTTATCTGAAAAAACCAAGATTTTTTTCTATTTTGTTGATTATGTTGTGTATACCTTTCACGTTTATTTAAATATTAATATCGTTTATAGGGTGCTTTAGGTAAACCTGGTTCACCAGGTTTTCCAGGCAGTCCTGGAATTAAGGGAGATCAAGGACTGCAAGGATCGCCAGGAAGCCAGGGTTTGCAAGGTTTACGAGGTAAGATGTTTTGATGCTCATTTAAATAAATAAAATTATTTATTTTTTATTAAACATGTTATATTAAGAAGATATATAATTATATCTATTTTCTTGATTTTAATTAATATTTCAAACAAAGGCGAAAGTGGCCGCCCAGGACAACCTGGTGAGACTGGCCCACAAGGTGTTCAAGGCAAGGACGGAATTCCCGGGGAGAAGGGAACCACTGGAGCCGCAGGTCTCGTTGGTCTGCCCGGGTTTCCGGGTACTCAAGGTCAACCCGGAACACCAGGTAATCCTGGTATCCCTGGCGCTAAAGGGGCACCTGTACGTATAATTAACATTCAAAAACTACGAAAGTTATTTCTTAGATCGTATAAAATCTTAACAATATTCTTGCAGGGCCTTTCTGGTGAAAGAGGTTTCAAAGGGGACACTGGAGTGAAAGGTGACGCAGGAATGCCCGGCCCGCGTGGAATCCCAGGACCTCCTGGGAATGAAGGCAAAAGAGGCAAGAGAGGGATGCGTGGACCAATCGGTGCTGCGGGATCTCCTGGAGAACGTGGCACACCTGGAGTACGAGGTCTTCCTGGCTCTGATGGTCCTGTCGGTCCTCAAGGTATTGCTTATTATATGTTATAAAATTGTCTACATATTTTAAAGTTTTGAATTATGTATACACATTTTTTATTTTTCAAAAATGTAATATAAATATATAATAATTACCAATAACCGAAATTATAAATAATTATTAGGGCAACCTGGTGATCGTGGTCCTGCGGGAGCTATTGGACCGAAAGGTACCGTTGGAGATCCTGGACGACCAGGGGCGCCAGGATTACAAGTATATAATAATAGTTTTACATAATACATATTTTATGTATGTGCATTAGTTTATAATCGAATTATGATTATTGAATAAAAATTTTAGGGTGCGCGTGGCTTAATGGGTAGACCCGGAGCTCCCGGAAAATCAGGTAATCCTGGGGAACGTGGAATTCAAGGTGCGGATGGTAAATCTGGAGAACAGGGACCGCCTGGCCTGCAAGGTCTACCAGGACCAATAGGAGCAACAGGGGAGAGAGGATATCCTGTAATTATTGATTTTTCGTAGTAAAAACATAATTAACCAATATAATCTAATTTAGATTAAGTGAATATATTCTTGTATAATACAAAAATTAAGCATAATAATTTAAATATTAATACACACATTAACATTGTATTTCTAATTTTATAGTACTTTCCTAAATTTGTATTGTATTAGGGAGAACGCGGAAAAGATGGTGAACCTGGCAATCCAGGTCCGCCTGGTCCAAGGGGAGATACCGGTAAAGAAGGACTTCCAGGGGCACAAGGTCCACCAGGTCCAGCGGGAAACGACGGTGCACGAGGTTCTCCGGGACCCATCGGTCTTAGAGGTTTTCAAGTATGCAACGGAGAAATATATTTTTCATAATGCAAAGAATAAAGCAATATAATTTATCGTGTAAATAAAATATGTATTTGTTTACAGGGTCTCCCAGGTAGTCCCGGTAATGCAGGTGTTCCAGGCAAGGACGGAGAAGCGGGAGTACAAGGACATCCCGGTCCGCCGGGGTTAATTGGCAATAGAGGCGAGCGAGGGCTTCCAGGAGAAAGAGGACTCTCGGGATCTCCAGGACCTATGGGTCCTAGAGGAGAAACCGGGGCACACGGTGAAGATGGCCTCATTGTATGTTGTTATTATTTATTTATCTATTTATCTGTATTCATTATTACATATAGAACATATAAAAAGCGTTTAAAGTTACAACACAGTCTATGATTGAAAAATCTTATTTCTTAATCATAAAAGATTTTGTAATACGTATATTTTTATTTTTATTCTTTAAAATTAGTTTTAATAAAAATAATGAACTTTTATTAAATTTAAATATAATTTTATGCTTACAGCGAATTTACGAATTATTGATTTGATTTGTTAGCTTTTTAAACACTTCGTATGATAACGTACGATAGCTCATTATGAGAGATATGAATTTTATATATTTATACATTATTCCAGGGTTTACCAGGACCTAAAGGAGATAGAGGAAATCCTGGTTCACCGGGTTTACTAGGACTTCCTGGTGCGGCAGGATTACGCGGAGAACCTGGACCAAAAGGAGAGAGGGGTGTACTTGGACCAGTTGGCCCCGAAGGCCCATCAGGTAGCATTAAGTTATTTATACTTTTATAAATTAGTAATATTTAAATTAATCTGTAAAATAGAAACATAATATCTATTTTTATTTAGTATTTTATCAACAACAATTTCAATATCACAGGACATATTGGAGAGCGTGGTCCACAAGGAGAAGTTGGACCTCCTGGCCCTCCTGGAGAGCCAGCAGAACGAGGCGATCCAGGTCCTCCTGGTCCTATTGGTGAACCAGGAGCATCTGGAAATCCAGGAGAAAGAGGACCTCATGGATTACAAGGATCGCAAGGTTTTCCAGGGCCACAAGGATTAATCGGACTTCCTGGTCTGAAAGGCGATCGCGGATATCCGGGCTTAAAAGGAGAACAAGGAAATACCGGATTCCCTGGTAATAAACAGATAATTAAGAACTATAATTACTAATAAGTAATAATTGTTTATTAAATATTTTACATTCTTATTATATATAAATATAATTTTTCTGTATTTCATTATATATATATATATTTCTATCATATTTTAAATATATTACTGATTTATAATAGTATACAATAAAATTATTTTTGTGTGTACATAAAATATATAAATGTCACGAAATGATTAATAGGTAATCGCGGCGAAATCGGCGTACCTGGACCTATTGGACTTACCGGTGCTAAGGGAATTAGAGGTGAACCTGGTGCACGAGGTGAACCCGGTTTAATGGGACCACCTGGTATCAGGGGACAAATTGGACCACCAGTAAGTCATTATAATCGCAAATCATATTAAATTTTACTGAACAGATGTGAATAATCTCAGGTAAAGTTTATTAAAAAAACTTTGTACCTAATAAGAAACCGTACTTTTTTTATTATCCGATGCTGATGAGATAAATAAAACATCAGAGATTAAAAAATAAATTATATAGGAGTAAAAATGTTATAGGGATCACCAGGAAATGTAGGACCACCTGGTGCTTCTGGATTACCCGGTATTAAAGGCGATATAGGCGATATTGGGCGTCCTGGAAATCCAGGTCCAATTGGTAACCCTGGACTACCTGGAGTAGACGGAATGAAAGGTGAAAGTGGATCTCCAGGTTCTCAAGGAGCGACGGGTCCTCAAGGACCTCAAGGTTTACCCGGTGAAAGAGGTTCACCAGGCTTACCTGGTATTGCTGGTCCTATAGGAAATAGGGGATTACGCGGAGCTCCCGTAAATAAAAATATATAGTTATAGTTGAATAAGTTTGTGCAATTTTTCTGCTTATAGTTAATTAGTTTATTAGTAATAGTTAATTATATTTTTATTATATCTTTATTATATATATAATTATTATTATGTAGCATATAAATATTAAAAATTTACTTATTAAATAATTTTATAAAAAATAATCTTTTTATTGCAGGGTGAAACAGGACAACCCGGAAAACCAGGAGCGGAAGGTCCATCCGGATCTCCCGGATTAACAGGTTCTCCAGGACCTCCAGGCCATATAGGAGAAGCAGGACCGGAAGGACCAGTTGGAAAACCAGGATCACCGGGTATAGGAGGCCGACCGGGTGACAAGGGACCACCTGGAGTACCTGGTGCTGCAGGACCGTCAGGTCCTCCTGGAGTACCAGTGCGTTGATTTTTGTTTTCTTTATACAAATATAAAGACTTTTCTTTTCTATAATAAATATAATAAAGTAATAACATTATATCAGTAATAATTTATTTGTTCCTTTTAATAGGGATCACTTGGACCCACCGGACCTACCGGACTCACGGGAGAACGTGGCCCAAAAGGTGAAACAGGACCGCAAGGTGTAGAAGGTCCACAGGTAATGTGCTTTCAATTAAAATTCAATTAAAATAATGTAATTCTCACAACTTAGTTAATTAATTAAAAATAAAATTAAAGATATTAACTTTAATTATATTAATTTTAAGTCTATCTATTTTTAAGAAAAATAAAATGTTTTGTAATCACAATATAATTTCTATGTAAATTTAATCCTTCATATACATGTTATAATACTTTTAGGGACCACGAGGAAAACCTGGCCCAATAGGTCTCGAAGGTGCAAAAGGAGATCGTGGAGAAGAGGGACAGCAAGGGCCCAAAGGACATCGAGGATTTACTGGTTTACAAGGATTGCCCGGGTCTCCTGGTTTAATAGGAGAAAAGGGTATACCTGGTTTGCCAGGACCTCCCGGTAAAGACGGAGAGCCAGGTATTAGAGGTAATCCTGGACGGGAGGGCAATCCAGGACCTATTGGACCTGCGGGAAATCCTGGACCAAGAGGTCCACCTGGGGAAGAAGGTCGTCATGGAACAGCAGGTCCTCCAGGACCGCCTGGACCACCAGGTCCTCCTGGAGACGTGGGCTTTGGTTACGATGTTGCATCTCTAGCAGCACTAATGGGTATGTTTCAATTAATTGATACAAGTATTAATTAACAAATGTTATGTAAAAGATATTTAAAGTCGTCAGAACATCGGAACTAAACGTTTTTTTCGATTCATTTAAATTTTTTAAATATATTAAAGATAATTAAGTTAAAAATATTTAATAAATTAGATTATTATAAGAAAATTATTTGTTGTAGGACAAGGCCAAACTAAAGGACCCGATCCACTTGGTGATGAACCACCAAGAATATTTGGTAAAGATATCACTGAAAAAGAACGAAGAGAATTGCTTTTGAAAGCTTACGAAAAACTAAAATCATCGTTCCAAAAGTTGGTGAAGCCGGATGGTGAAAAAAATTCGCCCGCTAAAACTTGTCGAGATCTATTTGCTGCCTACCCGGACAAATTATCTGGTAAACCTTAAGATTATAATTATTGTACTTTATTTTGATTTTTAAATTGTTTTCTTAAAATAAGAAATATAAAACATGTAAAGTAATATAAAAATATTAAATATGTATATGAAAAATAATTAAGTTCCTTCTTAAGAAAAATCTAAGGTAAAGAAAATATTAAAAATGATAAGTATAATACTTTATAGATGAATATTAAAATTAATATAAATTTGTGCATCATTAACAGGCGAGTATTGGATAGATCCAAACGAAGGAGATATTCGAGATGCGATTTTGGTACATTGTGATGCTGAAAAACGTGCAACTTGCATTTTACCAAATCCATCGCGTTCACCAGAAATTACACACATTACTGATCAACAGGAGACCTGGTTAAGCGAGATAGATGATGGCATAAAGGTTGTACTATATTTTATATATTTTCTGTAATTCTGTAGTTAATTGTCGCATCAAAATAGAATAAGCCTTTTTATTAAATATTTATAAAATATATTTATAATTATATATATAATATATATATTGTATTTAGATTACATACAAGGCGGATAGTAATCAAATCAGTTTCTTGCAATTGCTCTCTAAACACGCGCATCAAAACATCACATATCATTGCAAGAATAGCGTAGCTTACTTCGATTACGAGAAGAAAACATATAGAAAAGGTTTGAAGTTGTTGGCTTGGAACGACGTTGAACTGACACCACGAGGAAATCAACGTCTTAGATATGAAATGATAACGGATGAATGCAGGGTAAGTCAGTTTTCAAATGCATTAGTTTTAACATTGCTATTTTATTTGAATTTAATTTAAATTTCAAGACTAAATAAAAACAAACAGGACACACACACACACACGCACACAAAATTTAAAGTATTTTTTGAATTATTTCACATACGTTTTCTGTGATTTATGCGTATATTTATTAATTCGCAGCTCCATCAAAATCATTGGGGTAAAACTGTCATTTCATATGAAACGGATAAACCCATAAGACTTCCTATCTTAGACGTGGCTTTACGAGATATCGGAAAATCGAAACAAAGTTTTTCCATTGAGATTGGTGCAGCTTGTTATGATTAAGACAGAGTACGACTTTACGATTGTTATTTCATGTCTAGAACACTGTCGTCTTCCATTATGTTATATATTATAATATAATCCTAAGGAAACAATTGTCTTCCAATTTTAATAAAATAATTGTATATTTTATCTCAAGTAGCAATATTAAATTTTACTTAACTTAATCT
>VBVQ01005750.1:0-10989 GCA_011636635.1 Tetramorium simillimum | reverse complement strand
ATATATAATTATATATATATAATTAAAAGAAATATAAAAAATATAATTAAGAAATATTAATACATTATTATATAATTTGTATATTTTACAAAAATAATATAACTGAATATATTTGTGCTATATAATATAATATAGTTGATATTCAAGTACCGAAGAGCGGTAACATATTTTTCTCGTAAAATGTTCTTGTAAATCGAGATTTTTATTTCGTGTACGTGAAAAGTGCAGTTATTAATTCAAACAAATATCGGAGCGCTATCGCGTCGTTAGTTTCTGATGGAATGGATATTTTCAGCATCGAAATTAGGACGCTTCACTGTCCTCGTGAAACGCGTCAAATTTCGCTAATCTGATCTTGTCGGTGAATGCGAAAATTGACGACGGACATTAGAGCTGTGATGCGTTGACTTTATATATTTTTTTTTACAGCGTAATGCCTGATCATCATGCAATCTCTGCGGATTCATGCTTTGCGACCCACACCCTTGTTTGTTACGCTTCTCCTTTTGTTTAAACTTCGAGCACAAAATAGGAGTTGCTCGAGCGAGATGGGTCGCGAAGGATAAATTGCATTGTTCTTTTCGAGATCAACCACGGAGTATTTTCTGCTTTCAGCCGTCGGTTTTCTCATTCTTTTTGTGAAATTTGTCTACTTGGATTAGATTTTCCCGTTTACACTTTTTAATAAAAAAAGAAGAGTATAAAATACATTGGCGTATAAAAATCGTTTTACATAAAATTATTTTTCAAACGGTTCCTTATATTTTTGAAAATGTAACTCCTTGGACGTGTAACTTCTTGTAAACATACATCAATTTTCTGAAACTAGGGCAACCTTAATCATTTTGTGATTTCGAAGTAGTGCATCTCCCGTAAGTCATTCTACCATCGTTAATAAACGCTTTTATGACGAGTTCTTTGATGTACGGATAAATTGAAATCGATTTTGCTTCATTAAAACTCTATTAGTGTAACATTTTATTGAAATTAGATAAAAAACAAGATTTTTCATTTTTTTTATTACATTTGATATTTTTATAAAAAAAAAATTAATTTTAAATTGCTCGAAGAAATGAAAAGAAAAATCTGAAACAATCTATTTAAATATATGTATTTCCTCTTTGCTTATAAATATTAAAATAATATAAGTAGTTCCAGTTTCTCGAGAGAGAGTATTGATATTTTCTCAGATAAGTGAATTTAAATTTGTTTGCATCTTCACTCTCTCCTGAGCCCTTTGCGTATTTTTTTGTTAGTTAAACAGAAATATGGTAGACAGAAAATTTAAAGGGAAGTTAAAGTATATAAAGGCTCGTAAAGAAAAACACACAACAGCCATGGAATAGGCCGTTAGTTTCTCTCGCTTCTCCTTTCTTTCCTTTTTTGCAGTTTCATGACTTTCTTTCGAGGCGATTTAAAGGCGTTGGCGATTGAAATAGAAGTTTCGCGTCTCTTTCGAGATTTTACGGTCTGAAAAATACCTTTGGTTTTGTCGAACGTTTTGCTTTTTTTTTCTCTCTTTTTTACTGTTTCTGCGACACACTTTACACGTGCGACACGAAAATATTTTTTTAAATGTTCCACAAACGAGTGATAGAGACCTGTTGTTAGACCATTTCCATACACGGCTTGTCGCATTTCTATTTTGTTGGTTTAATGTTTTAGGAATAAATTTACATTTGACGAGTAAATGCGATTGATTCAAAGCAACAAATGTTTTGCTGCGCATTTTGTGAAAACATACTTTTAATACTTTTTGTTGTGTAATATTTTTTAATATTACACAACAAAAAGTAATATATGTAATCAAGAGCTGTATTTACAAAGGAAAAATGAAACAACTTTTCAATTTTATTTTTTATATAATGATATAAAAAAATTGTTGCTTTAATCGTCATAAGCTTTTACAACTATGGCCACAATTAATTGCGTTAAAATTAAACTTTAAATGTCACATAACGAAAGTAAATAAAAAAAAGTACAGATACATAAACAAGCTTGATTTGCTTGCGTTATTGTTAATTCGAAGTAATTAATAAGTGATCAAAGGCAGTTACTATAAAAGGCGGTGATGATCAAAACTGTGTATCTTATTGTTCAGATTGCAAAAATGTTTGTTCAAATGCATAAAACGAGCAACCTGTTATTGAAGTATTTGCAATTTCAATTGGAGTACTGATTTATAATTCTTCTCTGTAAAACGAAAAATAAATAAATCCATTTTATTTATTTTTCATAAATAATCCAGACAGCGCAGTAGTAAACATTAGGAAAAATATCAATTTTTATAAAGAAACTTATATGTTTAATGTTTTTTTTTTATTTTTTTTACACACACAACATATATCATATATGCTAAATATAATATTTAAAAAAATACATATTTATTATTTTTTGTATACCATTATTATATGTATATTTAAGAGGAGGAATTATATATATTTAATTTGTATTACATTTGACAGTATGATTACTTTGTATAATCTAATAAGTAGATTGATGAACTGGGAGTTAATAATTATGAATTATCTTAACACACAGAAAACGAAATAAAAATTAAATGTATTATCTAGATTTATGGCCGGTGTTCATAGTCAGTTCTTACATTTAAGATCATCCTAAGTACAGTCTTATGTGGTTCTAAACCAATCACAGAGCCGTATTAGCATCTTAAGACATTACTTAAGACGGTCTTGAAATAAGAATTGACTATGAATGGCTTATGATTGGTTTAGGACATTTTAAGACTGTACTTAAGATAATGTTAAATATAAGAACTGATTATGAATACCGGCCTATATTTAATTTGTAGTGAAGGTGTTTTATGCAAAGTGTAATTAGATTAGATTACGAAAACTATCAAAGGCAAACGCTGCGCATTTATTTCAGCCGGATTTACTATCGCTCGCTCGCAGCCGCGGTACGTTAACCGAATCCTCGTAAATGTCTACTAAATTTCGCATAAACCTGCTGGCGCGTCAATACAGAGAATAAATTTAACCGTAAAAACAGCTTCTACGGCTGTCGTCTAAATCGAATGCATTTAAAGGCGTGACGTAAAGTTTTGCTCAAATGTTCAATGCTTATCTTGCGGATCAACTTGATTAAATCATTGATCCATCTTTTATAATTCTCTATTTTCGGTAAATCGACTATTAAATTTCAAATTTTGTCTTATCTCTTATCTCTTTTCAAAATTTTACTAAAAAAATATGTATATTAAATCTAAGTAAGATTAAACAGAAATAAAACTACGTAAACTATAAAATAAATACTAATTTATTGATTATTGCATATAATGTATATATATATATATATATATATAATGTATATACATAGAGAATGTTATTGTTGATGTTGAAGGATGTAATATTCTATATGAATATTTTAATATAAGATCTTCTAATTCTCTTGCAAACTTCAGATTAATAACACAGTGCTTACTTTAGCGCTTGTTACATAAAGAGCAACTATGAATTTGGTACAACTATGAAGCAATATACCTAGAAATAACGCGAGTATTCCATTTAGTTCGCTTGCACTATGTTTATCGATCGCGCTTTCTGCATTTGCATTTACATGCAATAAATTAGTTTCCGGTGGATTATATTGTATTGGTATTATCGCAGATTATGTTCATCGTGGTCGGCTTGATCTTAATTATACAGAGTATCTACAGTATCAAATTGCCATATGAATAACTCATGTTTACTTTTTATATGTGAAAAATTGACAAAATTTTTTCAGAAGTTGAAATTTGATTACAAAATTGATTCTATTTGTTATCCTACTCTGGTCTAACGCAATAAGTAATTAATTAAATTAATTAAGTATACTTTCAAGAATACGATAAATAATAATATCAAATATAGTGGAGCTTCGTAGGAAATTCCGTGCATGCTTTGCGTATCTTTATAGTTATGTTTTCGAGCATTAAAATTCTAAGCCACTTCGTTTCTATAATTTTCGCGATTCTCTTTTCATGCATGAAGTCGGAGAAACATTGGTAATTCTTAATATTCTTATTTGATTTCTTGCCGCATATGAAGTGCTTGTGCGTTTTATTGCGGTTTTATGTAGAAATAATTTTAGTCGGTATTGCGTTGTACCCAAAGATTCATAATGGGGGCACTTCTATACAAGCTGTACTGCGTTTTGCTGCTTTAATAAATTCGTCGGGTATTATTAGAAGAATGTGCTTCGAATATCTGTGGACGTTTATATGCCGCGAGAGAAATGAGAGATGCAAATAGCTTTGTCATAAATTTCATTTTTATTTAAATTCCAATAATCTTGTTTTCTTTTCAAATGGAAATAACGATTTATTTTGCGTTTAATTTGACGTTTTTGTCCCATATAGGATTTCGCTGTGATCTTATTATCATTCAGTCATAAAAGCAGGCAAAATTATAATATAATTTAGAACAAAGTATTTAATTAAATATAATTAAATAATTATTAATTTTGATAACGTGGTTCTAAACAGTGAAATTAATTACAATGAAATAAAATTATTTATACATTTTATCAACTGATAGATTTACTAGATACTTACATGATCGCCACATGAATTTCTAAGCGAGAATGGATCTTTATTATAATTAAAAATATGTAGAAGTAAATTTATGATGAAATTATTTATATATAAATTCATTTTGGCATTATAAAAAAAATAGCACGTTAGGAAAAATTTTATATTTTTCGCATAATATGCTACGTTCAAGAGATTACGTTTTTAAATTTGAAGAAAAGATTTCAAAAATAATTCATACGGTACTGTTCTGTTCAATGATCTGTGAATATTAGCAATTTATTTTTATAATTATTGTTCATTTCTCTGGAGAATTCAACGCCTCTCTAGAATTATTATTGTTTTAGACTTAGATGGACAATAATAACTCTAGAACACGAACAATAATAATTCTCGAACATACCACTGCATAAGCGTCAATTCGATACATCCGCGCGACCTCGGAACACGTCGCGATTTAGTGCGCTTATGCTTGGCGTGCATGCAACTGTACCATGGTGTAACGTGGAACCTCGCGGTGAAGTTATCAGGACTTGGGAAGTAAAGGCATTATTGGACCGGACGCTTTTCCGTCGTGCGATTGCGATGGATTAATGGTCGCGCACGTGCGGCGACGTGTCGCGGAGGTCGACCCGCGCGCCTTAAACTCGCCTCGAATTTACTGCATTGCAGTTCGCGCGAGCCTCGTCGTCGGTATAGACAAGCGGAGCGATGCCGGATTTTTGTAGTTTATTAAATGAATGAAAGTATATTTTGAATTTGTTTAGCACAGCATATTATGACGTAGCGTATTCAATATTATTTGATATGCAAATTGCATCGGACAACGAAGTGTACAACGCGATATTTATGGATTATATGTAACGTTCATTTTCGAAGTGAAGAAAAATAATGCCTTGTTATTTAAATTCAAATAAATGTAACTTTTCATGTTAAACATATTTTTGAACAATAGTAAATAATGACGGCGTAAGATAACAAAGATCCAGGATGAGGGAGAAACGTTTTCAATATTCAAAGGATATATAAAAATAACCATTTTACATTTATATCGCATAGATCTTCACGTGGCACGTGTCGTGTATAGTCTTCTTAATCATTTTTAGCTCGCGTCTCTAAGAAAGTATGTATGAAATTGGCATAGGGTCTAAATAAGATATGATGCAGATATATGTTAAACGTATCAATTCTCTATTTGAAGGTTCTTCGGAACTAACGCTGTAATATATAGATTACATTAAAAATGTAGGATCAAATATAGAATCGGAGCGTCAATAGCGTATGTCTACGTCATAGCTTAATTCGATGGGTACATCACATAACTTGCATATGTATTATACATTATCTACCTTAATGCAAACTGAAAATAAGACCAGAAGAAATAGATATATTTTAATGCGTATGATTAAGTTACTCATGAGCATATGAGACAACTTTGCTTATAAGACAGATCTGCAACTTTAAAGATTCCATCACTTCCAACACATTTTTTAAACTACTTTAATATTTATAATATTTTCAGAAATTTATCTTTTATACGAGAAACTTATTCTATTTCTAGACAATTTTATAAGCGCTACTGAAATTTCTTCAAGTTTCTTAACTTTTTGGATACTAAAAGTACCGACATAAAACGCATCGAGATACGTAAAATTTTTTTAAAAATTCAATTAATCTTGGACAAATTTTCAAAGGCTTTTATCCAACAGATAAAATAAGACAAGAATGAATCGTGCGGTAATTAATTATATCCTGCTTTATCTTCCTCTAACCGATCGTTATCTCGGTGCATTCATGCTAGCAATTATGAAATCGATTTACGATTACCACTACGCTACCCTATTACTAATAGCATAATTAAACGTCTGAGATAAGACCGATCTGCTGTTATTAATCACGAAAGACACAGCATAGAAAGTCACGCTGCTGCTAAGCGCAACATATTAACTGTGCGATTACTGCGGTAAAGTTCTGCGTACGATTAACGTTCAAGAGGGTCATGCTGCCAGGACGAGCTATAAACTCGACTTAGAAACTACGTAAAGTATGACGACTGCTTGTAACTGTTCGCTGCGATTATCAGGAGTGTTCAATTTATGATCTGCGCTTGTAAGATGTATAACGCACTTCGCATGCGGCTGTGAAAAGCGATTTCGATTCTCCGCTCACGATTCTTCTATCTTGCAAGGCCGATCCTGCAGGCGTCTCAATTTCTGAAAGATATGACAGTTTTGCCCTGATTATTCTTGCACAAGATGAAGTGAAAGAAAAATCGCAGTAGTCTTATATTCCAGTTTATTAATATAATTTTAATATATATATATATATATATACATATAATAATTTGAATGAAACGCGGGCATGATAATTAATAATTACTCATAAGTTACGACCGCATTTCAGAAATTTATCGCATGTTTTATTTTTATTGAGACTTATATATATAAGTCTCTACTTCGCACGTTTTCTTAAATATTTTATTTAAAGATTGGAAACACTGACATTATCAACTACAATTAATTTGCAGAAACAGCAACTCATTCCTTTTTTTTTTTCTTTAAATCACTTTGTGGTTTAATTTGATTCAACTATAGTTTTAACATAAGATATCGATACATACATATTTCCTACATGAAAATTACCTGCCAACTGTGATGTTACATCAATTTAAAAATCCGCAAAATTTTTGAGATATTCATGTTAGCTTAACAATTAGCATATTATCAATTTGTAAATGAGAAGTCTCTACGTTACTTTCGAGCTCAAGAATAATTCCACCTACAATGGCTTGAACTGCGCGTTTGAGTTAATTAAAACATATGCATATTGTTATGTACCGAACAAACATACATATTTTGGTATCAGCGAAGTGTCTTGACTCTCCGTGCACTGTTTGTTTTCTTCTACCTTCATGTTCTACATTTAATGGAATGTACTGTTCTTGTTATTATTGTCTTGTTATTGTTGTTACTACCCTCCTTACTGTGTTATCGTTGTTTGCTTCGCACCCTGGTTTCCTCTCGATTGTTTCCGCTCGTACCTGTCGCATCGTATCGTCGCATGTTTCTCTCTATGCACGCGTAAATTCTTTTTTCTTTCCGTCCCCTACGCCCTCGTCTCTCAGTCTCTCTTCGCCCTTCTGTCTCTTTTCGGGACGGAAGTCGCCCGTAATTCTTTTCCCGACTCTCTCGTCCTCGGGAGATTCATGCGCGTTTTGCTCTCTCGAGGATCATTCGAAGTTGATTATCAATCATCGTGAAGATCCATTTCAGTCCGTAGATCATGAAAGACCCTTGAAATTCGCATTGTAAATTCACCCGATCAACATCTCAATTTAGTTGTGCCGATGATCATTTTTCTTTCCCAAGGAGGACGAGGAATGAAGGGAGCAAGAAGAAGAGAGGGAGAGGGAGAGGGTAGACATAATGTAATTGCTTAGTCTGGATTAGAAACTAGAGAACAATTGTGTGAGAGATAGAGTAAAAGCGGTGAAAATGTGAAGTGTGAGAGCGTGAAAATTGAAAGAGAATGAGAGCGAGAGAGAAAGAAAGAGGGAAAAGACAGAAAGAAAAAGAGAGCTTGAAAGAGCGAGAGGGTGAGAGAGCAAAAGCGTGAGAACGAGAGCGAAAGCGAGAGCGAAAGCGAGAGAGAGAGAGAGAGAGAGAGAGAGAGGGAGAGAGAAATGAAGAATAAATGAGAAGGGAGGATGACAGATGGAGAAAATTCAAACATATCCGAAATGCCACTTGTTCCAGGACCTAAAGAAGCGCGATTCCCACATCTGCGACATGCAGGCCCTACAGCCACTTCCGGCCCCCACCAACACCGCCAACACCGCGCCCGCCATGACTACTTCCGGTGGGCAGCCACCGCTCCCAGTATCGGAGACCGTTTGAATCACGACGATCACGAGAACCGATCACGATCGTCCGTGTGCGCGATGCGCTAGCCACGCATTACCACACCGCCACTCACCTATAAACTCACCGCCGTCCTTCTCCACACCTGTGCTCGCTGAACCCGATGAACAAACCATGGCCGACCACGGTCGAAGCAACGGTGAGCCATCATCATTCACGAATCTTTAAAGGGCGCAGCGCGGACCACCGGAAGTAGTCGTGGATCTTGTTAGCCCGTTAGCTGCGCGATTTTTTCGATTGTTCTGTTTCGCACGTTTCGGAAGTCCTGTAAGTGACGTCGATAAAAGTGACACGCGTATGCTCGTTTATCTATCCAGAGCTGACGTTTTATTTTTAATATTTTTGTGTAGTGTTTATCGTGATGTGATCTTGTAGATTTAGTTCAAGTGTCTTCACTCGGTTAAACTGAACGTAGAATAGAAAAGAATGGATTTCCAAATATTGTTGCACGTAGATATACAACAGTGATAGAAAGGAAAAATTTTATATTAAAAAATCTCGGACGTATATTTGTAATTTTGTTAAAAGTTTTAACTTTTATTTTGAAAAAGTTCTTTTTTCAATAGCTTCATTTTCTATGAGATAATATTCCATTTTTGCTCCATATACATATACACGGGGCTTCAGAAATCGAAATTGATTCGTTTCAAATATATCCTCGGGCTATGATATTTGCTGATACAACCTCATTAAATTATGTGTATTGTAATTGCAAGTATGTCGTTGAATTTACATGCCAATAGTTTCGCTTGAATCTATTCGCTTTTACTTCCGGCGATTCACACTACTACCCTCGAATACTGATCAGTTTATAATTCGAGAAAACTTGGTGATTGAGAAATGATGATTAAAATTCGATAAAACTTCAATCCTGCGATTAGGATTGGAGTTAATTTATTTATTTGAAAAAAAAAATAGCTTTTTTATTGTAAGATTTTATTGAAAGATTTCCTTGAACTTGTTTAACCTTCACCACCCTTTGTTACAATTTTAACATTATTTTTATTAATTAATTTAAAGATATTTTGAACTTTATTGACAAACACAAAAGAAAAAAATATTTTCTGTAATCTATAGCAAAGATATATATATATGTACAAAACTTCTCGAGGTCCTCGTAAGAAGTGCTTTTTTTCAACATCTCGTATTTAGTGGGTTTAGTTTCTTTTCTTATTTTTTTTCTGTTAAGAGAGTTGTGTGCCGAAGAGTAAACCAATCGAATCTTTCGAAGGTAAATTGACGATCGGGGCTAGTCGAGAAGAAAGGTGATTTATGATCGGCCAGCGAACGTAAGACAATTTTCCGAGATTACGTTCGCTTCGTTTGCCACCTTGAAATACGGCATGAAACCGAGAACGGCCGTTCGCGGCCCAGAGCCGCCGGATGAGTCTTGAGTGCAGGCAATTTTTCCGGATTTGCGTCGGCTTTCCCTGACGCGGCCTAGTTTCGTCGTGGAGGCTCGCTGAATCGAGCCACGACAAGGCAATCTTTTCCGGTGAACCGCGCACGAATTCCCAGCGATACGCATCCTATAAGCGAACCGGATAATTGAGAAAGTTTACGTGTTCGGAATTCGGGGAAGTTGGAATATATATATAAATTTGTGCATTCTTGTCACGTAGATTGTTCATTTTATTAAAAAAAAAATAAATGTACATGTCTCATTTCTCCTCTTTCTCTCTCGCATCATAAATGGCAGATTTTCTCGACGAAATGGAGTTTACTTTTCCTTACGTAAATTGCCGCATGACCATTATTTTAATTAGTAATATAAGTAATTAACATTACCCCATGTCAGTTTCTCAATCATCATATATTCGTTATGAATCCTTTTCATGAAACGAAAGCTTGGCTTTAATTTGTTAAGCGCAACAGTCATTTTGTGATATATTGCAATATGAAGTGTCGCGTAATTCTTCATGTCAATCTTTCATGTTGTCTCGAATTCGCGCGATCGCGCGGCTATGAACTTTTCGCGCCTTTTAATTTCAGTAGTAAAAACGAGCCGTTCGCATCGGTGCCACGCGATGGAGATTGTCATCAGGTTCAACGGCATTCCGATCCGCGATTTCACAAGCGGATTGATTCGCTTCCCCGGGAGGACGGGACGATCGTTCGTTATTCGGCGGGGTCTACAGAGGATCTGGGAGGATCTACGCCATCGCGATGCGGATCGATTGCTATCGAAGCGCGAGGACCGACGCGCGGGTCCTCCTCGTAGTCCTATTAGAATTTGCGTCGATTCGCAGATTTTCCGTGTGACGGAAAAAAAAAGACAACGTCTCGTATTAGCAACGTTCTCGTTGCAGTCGCAATACCTGGTTGCATGCCGGATGGATTTCTGCAGGTGTGGGAGAAAGCGATCGAGCCTCTCCTGCGGAAATTCATTCGTGGCGTCGTGACAATTAACTGAATTAATTGATTAAATCGCGCCGGCGACAAGTTCGCAAAGTGGGTGACCCAGGTGCGGCTGAGCGATTGCGATTAGGGTCACGCAATTATACGGGATTTGTCCGTGCGGGATCGAGTCCTTAGGGG
>VBVQ01005749.1:0-10992 GCA_011636635.1 Tetramorium simillimum | reverse complement strand
ACTGTGCAGTAATAAATTGGCAAGTAATAATAGTAATAAATTACTAAATAATTACTAAATAATAGTAATTTATTACTGTTATTACTTGCCAATTTATTACTGCACAGTAATACTTTTCTATAAGGGATATATGTCTTAGCTCTTTTTCTTCGTTTCTATATTTTCAATCTTGATAAATAAGACAAAAATAATTAGAGTAATTAAGATTGAAGTGGTTTCGAACTTTTATTTTCAAAACTTTCTTGTTTTAGATTCTCCTAATGCTAAATTGCAATATTAACTTTACAAGTCTAACGAAGAAGAACAATAATATAAACACATTGATAAAAATTTTTATAATATTACTTCGATTATTACGTCATTCATAAAGAATGGACAGAGAGGAAATTGTGGTGAAATATGTCAGCGACAACAAATCTTTTCATCTCGAGGATGGCATATATCCGGGCAATGTCACTGCGATGAGACTATTAATCAGTAATCTATCGACAATCGTAACGTCTCGCATTCGCGCGAATTAAACGCAAATAAAAGTTGGAAGGCACCGATCAGACAAACGCGTACGCGCGATAGTAATCATTTCTAATAAATTGCATTCCTCAGCGTGTACAACGTCATAAAAAACACCATCAGTCTGCCAAGCTATGATTTAAGCGAATTCTTATGAAGTTTTCAAACAAACTTAGATATTCAAATCTTTTAAAATATGTATAAATAAAAGAACAGTTTCTATCTAAAGTTTTTATTAAAAGAAAATATTGATATATGAGAATAATTATAAATATAATTTTATGTCATTAGTTATCCATCACAACGTGTGAAAATTCGCAATGTTTCTCTTATACATTATCTCAACTAAACATTAAACGTGAACATACCTGACGTGCGATTTATGTGACCTACACAAACACGCCAATGTCGAGAAAATAAATAAGCGGATCAGCTTGCTCCGTTCATTTATATACTGGATCTACACGCCCCGCTTTACATCAATTTTGGTCGAAATTTCGACCGTCCTAGGAGTGGGAAAGTTAAATGCCATCTCAAAGTGATGGCCGGTAATGGGGGCGGATTACAATTTTCTTGTGCCTCGAGATTTCATTGAATATGAAACTCGCCCTCCGGCCATCCGAACGATAGCCCTCCCCTCACGAGATTTGGCTATGTAAAATAAGGGTCATATACGGGGTGTTCTGCTTCTCTCCCCACATCTAACGAGAGAAGTCCCTGAGCGCGATTTGGCAGCTTTATTTATCTTTCAAATAATTATGATTACCTAATAAAAGAAAAAAATAGCTTTCTGAACTTTTATTACAATATTTTACATACATCATAATTAAAATATAAAATATTTTCTAATAAATTATAAATTTTTATATTTAATTATATATAATTCATAAACAAATCTAAATTTATAACCAAGATTTTAATTCAGAATCTTAGTGTTTTTTAGTTAAAAAAAGTTTTTAAGTTTTAAACAATCGTGTATTAAAAAATTTCAAAGTATGTTAAAAATTATACATAATATTAAAAAAATATATTTATCTAAAATTATCTTTCAGATAATTTTACTGTATCTTTTATTAGCTTTTACTGTCTCTTTGTATTACTAGAGTTAGTTCCTCAAAGATCCTAATGTTTTAAAAGATTCCGTGAAAATTCCAAACGCGATATTTTGTATTCTTTGTGCACAATTGCTAAAGTTACTATAAAAGCCTGAAATACGTCTTGGGAAAGATTGATTCGTCGACCACAACCAATGAAATCAGTAGCAACTTCGCGACACCTCGTATATAGACGACATGTATTTCACAAGCCGGCAATAACAGTCGCGTCCCTTATAAGTCGGCGTCGCGACGCCGAACTCGATCGACACGAACTACCGCTATAATGCGACTTGTAAAACGCATGAGAGAAGGCAGTGTCGTTTAAAGTTTAAACGCGCCGTCGCAAGTTTTCGCGAGCGGATTTAGCGAGCTGGCCATTATCTCCGCCAAGTCTCAGCTCGGTCTGATGTCCCCAGCGTGGATTTACACCCCGTGCGCAATTCGTTCGCATGCATCTAAAAACAGCAGTCGGCTCTGCGTCGGTTGCTAGACTGGGCTGATACAAGGGTGGAGACGTGTATGCGATGGCGACGGTCACAAAGCCGGACGAGAGCTTTGGTGTTAACGCGCGAGTTTCACGCGAAAACGAAGCGAACTTTCGCGACTGGCCAACCGGTCATAAATATTCCCGGACAAGATTGAAGCGATAAATTCGCAAACTTTCTCGATCGCCAGTGTTTTAATAGACGTGACGAGTCTTTGGTGATGCCCGCCGCCGAATTGCATGCGGGACTACTGACTAAAAGCTGCGTTAAAAGTGCGACGGTCCTGTGTATGTACAACAACGTAGTCGTGACAGTCTTGAATTCTATCTTAATTTCCGTAATACATTGAGCGAATCTGTCGAAATTAAGGAAAACAAATTTAATTTATTTAATAAATTCAAATTTGTATTTGTTGTCAGTAGGAAGTGAAAAATTATTTTACCACTTTGATGTTTTAACTATAATAAGATAAAATTTGTATACACGAATATTTTTGGAATTTATTAATTATATAATAAATTATATATGCAATAAATTCTCATGTGCAATTTTAAATATTTTAATTAATTTTAATTAAAAATAGATCTACTTCATGTTCATTCAAATATCTGTCATCAAAGTTAGAGTTTTTTTGCTGATAGAATATTTTGCTAAAATAATTGCGATAAAATGTGCTATACAATATCTAAATTTTTTTTTGAGTATGTTATAATAAATATATAAAATGCACTTCAAGCACAGGTCATCATCACTAAAAGGATCTCAATTTTCTCCTTCGTGAATAACAAATTTTTATAAACTAAAACACGAGAAAGCTTTTCCGAAGTAAGATTTTGAAATGTCGGGCAGACTGTCGGATATTTGGCAGTAAAAGCACCTACGATAGTCGATTTGAATCTTTGTAGAGCGGAGTCTCGACTAGATTGTCGAAAAGGCGCGCGCGACTTTCACGCTTATCGACGACGAGGCGCAGTTCCCATTGCAATTCGATACGTGCTCTAATCGCGAGCTTTGATGTACGGCGAATCGATAGGTCACCGATAGTCGGAACTCACAGGGGATTCAACAAAAAGGAATCGTCTTCCGATTAGTAACTCGCACTCTTTTGCCGCCTTTACGACTGGAAGTTTAAATTGAATAACTTTTCGATTATAACAAAGAAATAGTTATCAAAAATCCTTTTGAGTCATTTTAGAGAGATTTTAGAGATTCCTATCTTTCGAAAATTTGAAAAAGAATGTGCATATTTCGATCATGTCAATTACTTATCCATTTATAAAAAATACGATCAATATAAAGTATAAGACAGTTAAAAATAAAATTAATGTTTAAAAATAAAAATTAAAAGATTAAAATTATTCTGATATTAATGTCGGCATAATAATTACATAAGGAGAGATATAAAATTTGTGTGTATCTCTCCTAATAAAAATACTTAGTTTCTTCTCAAAGAAATTAAGTTTGCGAGAAGATTCTTACTTCCAAGCGTTAATAATTCAAACATCTCAAAGCTTTTTAATTAAGGAAAAGTCCTAAGTGTCATCCAGACATTTTGTGACACCTCGTGCCTACCATAAATCCGCAATCTGGCGGAAATTCATTATTACATCGTAATGATAAGCAGGCGAGAGGACATCTGGGAATATCGTGGCATCGATTTCCATTTGATTAATAATGAATGAAAACGCAAAAGCCGGAGCGAAAGGGGCTCCGACCGTGATAATGATAAGGACACACGAGAGTGCAATCGGGGATGCAACTGGGTACAAGCGAGCTAATTTCGAGCGGCTGGCCGATAGTCCTCGGAAATGCCGATCCAATTAAGCCAGCGCATCGCGTTCATTCATCGCCAATTTCCGCGAGTTAGACTACAAACCGCGATATAATAGCTTGCGTTTCGCGATCATTTCGACGCGTATCGAATATAAAATATTTTCATAGAAAGTGCAAGATGTATTTGTGACGTTTGGCAATATCTGAAAATTTATTTTGCAAGAAAATTATACTTATTAATTAAAATATAAATAACAAAATTACAATTTACTCAAAAAAAAAACAAGATACAATACACTGTTTAATTAAACTTGAAGTAGATGTAATACGTACTTTTAATAAAACAATAAACTAATAATACAAAGTTTAATTTAAAAAAAGATTAGTAAAATTTTCTTCTTTAATTATTTTTAAGCTTCGTCTTATTTAAAGTTATCTTGAAAACATTATCCTATATATTAGTATTTTTATTAACAGAATTAATTATATGAATCAATTTTATTACTTATTAAGATATTTAATACCAACAACAAAATATAATATTACCCTATAAATTTCTGTTTGCAAAAATACTCCTGTATCTAAATTTATCTGAGACTTTAGTCGAACAAGTAGTTGCAGCTTTCAAACACCCGGTACAATGTAACACTGCCGCACTTCGCGAGCGCGTTCAGCATTAATAATTCTTATCTTTTCATCCGATACCGTCCGAGAGAGGAGCTCGCCTCTCGAGTTGCAAGAACGGCGACGCTCGAGAATATTTCGCAGTCTTTCCTCTCGACAATCCCCCATCTCCCTATCTCGATCTCCAACTCCTTTTCCTCGGAATGCATTCGAGGATGCAGCGTGACTTCCGGCGGGTGAGCGGAAGTTGTGGAGAAAACAGAGCGGAATATTTAAGGCAATGAGCAACAAACAGAGAGAAGAAAAGAGAGGAGGGGGGGGGGAGAAAGAGAGAGATACGTGCGAACTAAATTTCTTCGCGACGAAACGCAAGAGTGAAAAGACAGGTGGAACGAGAGAAGAAGGGAAGGAAGAAACCCTTCTGTTTGACCCTTCATCGGTAGATCGATAGCGAAGGTGAAGAGAGAAGTAGCTGAAGAAAAGCCAGTCTTATTTTCTGTTCTTTAGATGGTCTCTTTTTCTTCCGGCAAAATAAGATTGACTCACACCTCGTTAGAGAATCATTAACAACGCTTGCATTGCTATTTCCGACAGACGGAATTCTCCATTTCCTCCGCGGTTTCTTTCTTCAGCCATCGTTCTTTCCGCCGCGATCGATATATAAGTTTCTAGATCTTTATCTTTATAAAAAAAATATATATAGTAAGTGTTATAACAAAAGAAATAAATTATAAATCGTCTTTCAAATTTAAAATCCTCTCGCTCGTCAAATTAACAATTAAATAAAGCAAAAAAATAACATCATTATCCTATTATGTGTAAGTAGACGTTCACAACTTTTTTCTAAGTAAAAAAATGTTTGTCTAACAGATAAATTAAAAATTTATTTCTTTTAATAATCTATGCTAATAATTCAATATAATTTCATAAATTCTTTGGTACATATTGTATTATTCTGTACACTATAATTATTTTTCCTTCTACTTGTCATTAGATACCTTTATATATTTGGCAGAATATCTTCGCGTTTATATTTTTCTCGGTACTATATCTTCTAAAGTTCTCAATTTTCTTTGCTTTTACATTATTGAGTGGTATCATGTCTATTATATGAAATTCTCTTGTATTTCCGTCGCATTTTGGCACGCAACGCGATCCAGACAAATGCATCACCGGTTCTTGTCACGGTGACTTGTCCGTTTAACCGCTACGATGCGATATATTGCTATGACGGCGATATGTTTGCGTCCGCGTCTCCAAGAGGACTTCGAACGCGCTCTCGCCTAATTACGGTCTAGACGAATCCCTCATTGTACCTGGCGTCTCTCTTGGCGCTCTCTCGATGATTAGCACGCTCGTGATGACGACGAAGAGATATGTACACGGCGCGTCACGTAATTCTACCTGCAAACGCAACCAGCAAGCTTATTGCTCTGGGATGTTAAGCTCGAACAAAATATCGCTACGAAGCACCTTCGGGATAATCCTGACTTTCGATCATATTTAATGCGAATTGCATCTTTGCTATTAAATATGTAGGAATTAACAGTTTTAATCTTTCAGACTCTATATAAATAATTACGTTACGTGTACCGAGTCGAAAAAAAAACAATTTGATGGCGACATTTCTTCGAATATAAAAATTTTTATATTCTAATGGTAAACTAGGCTATAAATTTAGTTCTTTCGTGAAGTTTAAAACTTGAAAAGCATATTTTGTCGAAAATGTGAATAAAATATTCATATCAGATTCAGAAATAACCTAAATGAATATTACATAGATCAAGTTTATAATAAAAATTTCTTCTTGGACACACATGCAAGTCTTTCGTGAAATGGATAATACAGAAGAGTAGAATAAATGAAACACTGAAGATCAAGAAATGGATCAATGTTGTGACGACAAGCTTTGTTATCACGAACGACCAATCTTCTCGCAGCACCAGCTAGTATCTCAGTAAGCGTTCCCTTTCATCCCGCACTCCAAAGTTTGTTCAGTTTAGTTATTGGTCGTCCCTCGTGGATTTAACGAGCGGAACGACGCTTAGGCGAAACCACTGTCGTTTAGCGTAACGCTCACGACGAGGGGTATTTTTTTCCAGGATTTTTTTTATCGGCAAAGAACTTAGCGAAGAAGGAAGTAAGTCTTATCAGCTGTATGTGTGCGCCGGACAGCACCACAATGCCTGTGCTAGATTGCAGTCTCTCGGTTGAAACCTTCGAAAGATTTTCGAGTATCAGACGCCGCATTGTGACAGAATCCTCTCGCTCTTTCCTTTTTGGGGGAATTACTTAGGGCTTCTTTTACTCCTCGTTTACCCTCGGCAAATCAGTACATAGTAATGTTAAAACCCTCGGTATAGCTGCGTCTTTAGATTTTTCACTTTGCTGTCTTGCGAGAGCTTCTTTGGCAAGATGCAAAGGGCCAATTTGGCGATAAAGTTGATAAGGATGGACGACGATATAATTCTTATTATTGTTATGGATAAGTTAGATTATTTTGACATGAAGAAAATATAATTTTCTATATAGTGATTGTACTTTTTTTTCTATTTAAAAATACGACTATGTATAAATTATTTATAAGAAATTATATATAATTGAATTATTTTAATATTAAAATATACTGATCGATTTTAACATTAGTATACACCGATTTTCCTACTTATCTGTTTTTCAAGTTTGATATATGTATAAATAAATAGCATAAATGCATTTAGAAATATATAAAAAGATAAAATTTCAATTGCACATTTTTAATTTAATAAACTTGACGAGTTACAAATATTTTTTCTCATCATTGTACACAGGCAATAGTCTATCGTCCTAAATAATTCTAGGACAACGTTGCTAGTGTGATTCATCTCACGTTGAAGCTCTCACGTCCGATCCGCAAGCTAGTTTACGAAACTTGGCGAAAGTGGGTGCACGACCGCGAGGAAAGATCGAGAAGGAAGATCCTGTGTGGCGGAACTTACTAATAAAACTTTATACGTCGCTCCTAGGTAAGTAGCGCCATTTCAGACGTTGATGCTCGCATGAAATATTCCAACGAATTCACTTCCACCTTCCACCTCCCATCATTCGCCGTCGTGCCGACAAAATTCGAATGATATACAAATCGCTCCGCGCATTTCTCTCTTTCTCTCTGAAAAATTCCCCGAGCATACAAATACTTCTGACTTCTCTCTGAATCAATTTTTTCCCATTTTTCCTTATCCTCTTTATGTATCCTTATCTCTTTATGTATATATATATCAGTATATATGTACATTATTAGCGTTTATTTCCAATATATATACGCGTACCTACTTCCCTATTTCATTCTTCTGCCTCGAAAGACTATGGTATGTACCACAAATTACATTAATACATTTTCAATTCCTCTCGTCGCAATGCTAACTTCGATATCCTCTCAGCAAAGACACGCAAGCTCTCGGGTCGTTTCCGCTCCTCGGGAGCGCAGCCGATTATTTCGCAGCAGTTAGACGAATATCGATCGTGCCATTTACAAGCGACCGACTGCCGACCCGCGTAAGGCAAGGGCCAAGAGCAAATAGAATTTACGAAGCTGCGGCATTAGAGCGAACGAGCGAGCGACTTCGACTCGTATAATGCGATGCCCGCCCCGCTCGGGAGCGGGCGGCGGGTCTCGTGAGGAACTTCAAGAGGACGGATCGAGCGAAATTTGAATAAAAATACCGTCTCGCGACCGGCCGAGGGAGATCCCGGGGGAGGCAAAATAAAACTCGATGTTAGGAGAGGCGCACGGGTAGGGTCGCGAAGGAAAAAGGAGGGCAGAGGACCGAACGACGGGAATACGCGTCGAGTAATAGCTAGATTTTCCGATACACGGTACTAGATTCCGGATCACGTATTTTCTACCTACTTGGCTATTCCCTCCGAACATCGGCCGATACACTTCAACCTCGTACGAATTTTTCGCTATTGCTTCCTCGCGTTATTATTTAGATCGCTAAATGCGCCCGGCAAGTTTTACCGCGGGGAAATTTCGTGAATTCCACAATAGTAGGAACCTCGTGCGAGCGCAGAAATAACGGCCCGATATAATTGGATGAAACTTTTTACCGAAGCTCGCCGCTTCCAGTATTACGTAACGATCGTTCATCGTTTCATCGATTCGGAGAGACGACATTCTTATTAATTTTAACTTGATAAACGTTTAATTTGAGACGCGTAGTAATAAAGTGCCACGGTGAGTCCCACGGAATCCTAAGAATTCTCGAATAACGAATAGCTGGCCGACGACAACAAATACTCGTACCCGATCCCGTCGATGGCGGTGTCGAGTGCAACTATCGAGGGATTTATTAGACGTCGGACTACGCGCGAACATCCAATTTCGCCGACGGATGTCGTCACGGCGCCGCCGCTTCGTGCCAGCCGGGCGTCGTAATACAGTCTTAACGAGCTATACAGCCCAGTCTTAACACATCGCTTCGCTGCGGTCCTCTCTGCATTTCCCACGTTCCGGTAAATAACGGGGGACCGTCTTCCGTCCGCGGCGCGACTAAACGTCCGTTAACTCGCCGCTCTTCGCTCTCCCACTTCGCCGCCGACATGCTTGACAGATATAAACAGAGGGTCTTTATATTAAACTGCAACCATTTGGGGGCTGCAGTTGTCCACGCGTTGCGCGACGTGCTTTTGTGACAAAATTGAGATAATAATGATTGCATTATGTACACTCTACTTCTGGTCTACTTTTTCGTTCATAAATTTAATCACGTTATTTTTGATAAAAAGAAGTATAAACGAATAAGATTTTTTTATTTGATGAAATCACGACATTTTGCGATAGAATTGTGGACATATAAAATTGGTAAGATGAGACAGGAAAGGAAAAAAAATAATAAAAATTTTATTTTAAATTAACCGATTTTCTTAGAGCTGCTCTAAATTTCTTTTATTATTAATAATCCTTATCATAAACAAGACATATAATATATTATTATATTTTAGACAATATATAAAAAAAATTGAGATTTGTAAAAAAAATTCAGCTGTGTAATATTTCACATTCAATCTAGAAAAAGTATCAGAATATATATTTTTTTTAAATAACTTCATTCCTTACGTAATTTCCAACTTCCAACGAGACAACAAAGGGATGATGTGACAGCTCCGCATCTCTTTCAGCCGAGGCATCCCTCTCGAGAGGCAGGCACGAATCATCGCCGGCGATCGTTGTCTTTCAACGATTCTTGGTCGTTCCCTGAGACGGGCGAGCACAATGACGGTCGAACGACGGTTTATCGCGACCCGGGACCGTCAAGTTTATATCCCGATCGCGTCGAGAACAGGATCCCACGTAGCGGACATAACGGCGGACGGTATTACGACCGGGATGGGGAGTATCACCTGCAGGTAGCGAACGAGATAGGGAGGGGGAGAGAGGGGGAGAGAGAGAGAAAGATTTCCTCCCCTCGTATGCCGCGAGGAAGAAACGAAACGACCCGGTGAGAGGAGAACGGCCGTTCGCGCAGCCTTATCACGTGCGAAATCCCTCTACCGGACTCATCTCACGTGTCTGACTGTGCAGCTACCTGCTCTACTGCGAACCACCACGGTGCGCCGATGGTTTATCTCCGGAGTGACGTAAATCCGAAATTTCTCAGATGTTCGTGAAACACGATAATGCGGGAATGGTCGGGGCCTATTTTCGGAAAAGTCCTAAATAAATTATCACTCAAGACCCCATCTTCAGGGGAGAAAATTAACAGTGGAATCATCAAACTTTCAGGATCAATAAGATACGAGTAATTAGCAAGTGAATCTTTAACATGATGATAATGTTAACATATCATTTATTTATTAGTTATAATCATTACATTAGAGAATACATATTTTAAATTATTTTAATGTAATGTTTAATTTTATTTTTACGAAAAAAATTAATACGTTAACATAATAATTAAAATGTGATTGATATAAATATTATAATAGGTTTCACGTGAGCAATAATGTGTACAATTATTACTACAGGATAAATTTATAATTATTAAAATGAATTTATCTTAATTAATTTTAATACGTTAATTAGCTTTTAAAAGTAAAACAAATGCGAGGAATGTTGCACTTATCAAATTATGTTGACATGTGACAGAGAAATGAAAATTATATGCGACATTTTAAATCACATTGCGACAATTAGCACGATTGCGACGAATTTGCGGTAATTACAGGCAATTTGGTGACAAGATACCGTACGAGAGCGAGCCGTGATATATGTGTATTATCGACACACGCGAAAGAAATGTACGAGCGCGGGCGATAAAATTGCGCGAGTAAACAACATTTGGGGGGCGTTTTTACGCGACCTAATTTCGCAACTGAATTTCGCCGACGTAGTTGCTGCGAGCGCAATCGCAACGCGATTCGCGTGTCGATAAACAAAATTAATGACGCAATAAATCGGACCCGTTTATCGGCTCGACTTATCTCTCTTTTTCCCAACCCCTCCCCCCTCCCCCCTTTTTTCC
>VBVQ01005748.1:0-10989 GCA_011636635.1 Tetramorium simillimum | reverse complement strand
TGTAATATAATTATCAGAGATAATCATATACATATAATATTGATCATATATAATTTAAGTATTTACAATAGCTTTCCATATCACCCGGGAGGTATTATTGCTGATGCGTTTTTTTTTAAGTGGTTTCCCCAGTAGGCCTATTCCACTAATATGATAAATATAGCTAGCAGGAAAGTTTTATTTCACAAAGAAGGTATATAAAAAAACGAAAGAAATTAAAATTGCGCGCATCTTTGCTCGCTATCCATTTTTCAAAACTAGAATGTCTCGATTATTAATAATATTGATGATAATGAATTGAATGATGATATGAAATAACCATAAAAGAATTTTTACACTGTAGTTTATTAATTTATTACACATCACTTATCATTAGCATACGTAACATTATACGTTTATTGTTAGCAGTGCTATCACAGTAGCACTATTACATTGTCGTACTATTTACCGTTATACAAATAGCACTTCTTTTATTTAAAGAATGTCGATGTTTAAAACTCTGCAATCTTGCACGAGGCACGCATACTACTGTTAATATTTGACATTAGAGTTTTTTAATTTCACGGGTTTAGGCGCGTATTTTAGACGCGTATCTTTACCGCGCAGGGATTGTTTGGCAATTGTTTTTTCTCCTCCGCTGTTTTCCAACGGCGCGGCGTTTTTTATTAACTCTCGGTAATGCCAGACCAACGGTAGTGTGCGTGCCTCGTGTCTCGTGCGTGTCTCGTGCAAGATTGCAGAGTTTTAACGTGCAATAAATTGATTAACTATTGTGTAAAGATTCTTTTATTGTTTGGTATCACCATTCAATTTATTATTATTAATATTACCGATAATCGAGACATTCAAGTCTTGAAAAATGGATAGCAAGCAGAGATATGCGCAATCTTTTAATAAGGTATGGCAAGATATCTATTTTGCATGTATAGATAATAAAGTCACATGTCTCCTTTGTGGCTATCAACCCTCTCTCGTCAAAAAATATATTCTTCAGAGACACTATATGTGTAAACATTCGCAAGAATATTCAAAATATGTGGACGAAGAGAAATTAAATTTAATTGAGGGATTAAAATTAGTATATCAAGAAGGTTGTAATTCGAGTTCTCATCTCGATAATGTTACACCTTCAGTAAAAGCTCTTACAGCTTCGTATGCAATTTCTAATCTTATCGCGAAAAATTCGAAGCCGTTCTGCGAAGGAAAATTTATAAAAGAATGCATCATCGCAGCAGTAGAGTCGTTTGGAAATTCGTTGACTCTTGACGAAGCTGCTAGCATTCCCTTAAGTGACAAAACTGTAAAATGTCGTATTGATGATATTTCATCTTGCTTAGAAAAAAAGTTAAAATCTTTATTACAGTCTTGCTCTTTTTTTTCGTTGTGTCTTGATGAGAGCACCGATAATCGACATGTGAGTCAATTAAGTATTTTTACTCGAATCGTACAAAACGATTTCTCATATGTCGAGGAGCTCTTAGATTTTGTTCCGTTACATAACACAACAACAGGAAGTGTTATCTTCGAAGCTGTCAATGAGACTTTAAAAAAATTTGGCGTAGATTTCTCGAAGTGTTCGGCTATCGTAACTGATGGCGCAAAAGCAATGACAGGTTCAAAAAATGGATTTCTCGGTCAATTAAAGCAGCGTGGTTTTCAATTCCCTGTCATTCATTGCATTATTCATCAAGAAGCGTTATGTGGGAAAGTTGTCAAAATATCTAATGCACTACAAACCGTCACAAAAATTATTAATGCAATTAAAGGCGGTCACAAATTCCTTTCTCATCGAAAGTTTCAACACTTTCTCCAGGAGCATAATGCAATTTACTCAGATGTACCTTTATATTGCGAAGTTCGGTGGCTTAGTGCAGGAAAATTTTTAGGAAAGTTCTTTGCAATAAGAAAAGAAATTTTCCTTTTTTTGCAAAACGAACTGCCTACAAAATTTGACGAATTTAAGTTCTTTTTCGAAGACTTAGACTCACTTTGCGAGCTTGCAGTAATAACCGACATGACAAATCATTTAAATATTGTAAATCTGAAGCTGCAAAAGACTGATCAAATTATTTCACAATTAGTTAGTCATGTCGATTCTTTTCGTAGAAAGTTATTATTATTTAAAAATCAATTAGAGAATAAATAATATTCTTCACTTTTTTCCTTCTTGCCAAATTCTCTTTGAAAAACACGGCACAAATTGTAATTTTAAAAGTCACATTTATATAATTGATTCTCTAATAAATCAATTTGATACGCGTTTCAGTGACTTCGAAACGCTAAGAAAAGATTTAATTCTTTTTGAAAATCCTCTCACTGCGCAAATCGAAAATCAAAGCCCAGAATTTCAAGAAGAACTTTGTGATTTGCAATGTGACTTTTCATTTAAGGCACGGGTAGAAAAAGGGATCGAATTCTTCAAAATTTTAGACCGATCGTGTTATCCACGTCTTAGAAATTTCGGTCTTCGAATTTTCTCCATGTTTGGATCCACATATTTATGTGAATGCTCTTTTTCTAAAATGAAAAACACGAAATCGGATAAACGTTCTTCTTTGAATGATGCATCCTTATCCTCGTTGATGCGAACCAGTACTTCTAATATTTCTATGGACATATCATCCTTAGTAGAATCGTCCAAACGACCCAGAAGATCACATTAAAATTGTTTCCATTTTTTAAAATTTCTTTCTTTTTTGTAAAATTGATATATATAAAACTGCATGATTATATATTATATATAAAAATCAGAAGCGTCTATTTTGATGGTACTGAGTATATAAAACTGCATGATTATGTATTATATATAAAAATCAAAGGCGTCTGTGATCTGACGGTATTGATTATAATAAAAATCAGAAGCGTCGATTTTGATGGTACTGAGTATATGAAACTGCACGATTATACATTATATATAAAAATCAGAGGCGTCTGTGATCTGACGGTATTGATTATAATAAAAATCAGAAGCGTCTATTTTGACGGTACTGATTTTAATGAAAACCAGAAGCATCTCGTTTTAAGAATGGTACAAATATTTGTAATAATCACGCGCTTCACCTTCTTTGTGAAATAAAATTTTACTTTCCTGCTAACTATATTTGATCATATTAGTGGAATAGGCCTACTGGGGAAACCACTTAAAAAAAACGCATCAGCAATAGTACCTCCCGGGTGATGTGGAAAGCTATTGTAAATACTTAAATTATATATGATCAATATTATATGTATATGATTATCTCTGATAATTATATTACAAAATTTAATATTGTAATAACATTTTTTTAAAGGTTAAATCATTTATAAATATAATAATTATTTAGTAAATGGTTTTGTGACAATTTCACTGATATGGGCCTAGTATATTTGTCGGACGCACGGGCGCTCCTGAGATACGTCACGCGCGCGATCAGCGGCCGAGCCGCCGACGCTCGAGCGCTAGTGGAAGGGGAACAAAAGGCGTCGCCTCGGAAATCGGCCCGAAAAGGGCAACTAACTCCGAGCGCTGCTCTAAATGATATAATAAAATCAATGAAATATATTTATTGTAATACTTAGTACTTTGACTCTTTGACTTTGGACTTTTGACCATGACCATTGCTCTCGACTTCACCAAAGCCTTTGACACAATCAATCACGATCTTCTCCTTGCCAAACTCAAATTTTATGGTCTTTCCTCCTCAGCTGTCTCTTTCCTTCGCTCGTTTCTTACCAATCGTTCCCAACAAGTCCTCTTGTACCTCCCTTCCCCTTCCTTCTCTAGTACTCGGTCGGTTCCTTCAGGAGTCCCTCAAGGCTCTATCCTGGGTCCACTCCTGTTTAATGTCTTTGTCTCCGATTTCGCCACTCTTCCTCTCTCCTCCAAACTATTTATGTATGCGGACGACGTTTTGCTTCTCAAGCAATTCCATCTCTCTCTGGCCAACACCATCACACACGAGGTTAATCGGGACTTGGACGCGGTCGGTGGCTGGGCATCTTCATGTGCACTCCATCTGAATCTATCTAAGTCCTCTCTTATGGTTGCCGGCTCCGCATCGTTGCTCTCCCGCCTTGGCCCCATCAACATCTCTCTAAACGCAGTTACCATTCCTCGGTCTTCATCTATCAAAGTTCTAGGAGTTCACCTTGACTCAGCCTGGTCCTTCAGCTCACATATTACTGTTAAATGTCGCTCTGCTCACACTCGTCTTCGTCTCCTATATCCCTTCCGTCGCGACCTTCCTACCTCACACAAGCTGAGAGTCTCTCAGGCTCTCGTTATCTCTCTTTTTGACTACTCAGATGTACTATATTTTCCCGCTCTCAATCAACAGTTAGTTACCCGCATCCAACGCATCCAAAATTCTTGTCTCCGTTTCTCCTATTGTATCTGAAAATTTGATCACATTTCCCCGCTATTTCTTTCCTCTGGCTGGCTTAAAATGCGTCTAAGATTTATTCTGCATCTTTGCTGCTTGGTTTATACTCTCTTGCGAGACAACTCGCCTCCTTATCTCAGACACCTCCTTCACCTAAACTCTGATTTTCACGCACCCAATACTCCTAGCACCAGACACTGCGACTTGTTATCCTTCCCCACTCACCGATCTGATAAATTTCGGGCTTCCTTCTCTTATACTGCCGTATATTATTATAATCTGCTCCCCTCCTCTGTTAAATCTTCTCCCTCCCTGCATTCCTTTCGTTCTTCTGTCGCCAACTTTATTAAATCACAAGAGTTCCTCAATCTAGCGACACATTGAATCACATACTTGCATTGTAGTATCATAGACATTCAGCGGCACATGCTGTGCTTTCTTACATTTAAATAACTGCGTCATTTTGTAATGCTCCGATCACTTTACGCTATACTGATCTCTTGTATTATTTGTATTTTCTTTTTGTATTATATTTTTTTTCTGTATTGTATTTTCTTTTCGTATTTTCTTTCTTTGTATAATCACTTGTATCACGGAAGGCGTTATAGCAACTTTTATGTTGAAGCTCTCCATTTGCTTTTGCAATAAACTAATATTATTATATTATACTTATTACTTAAGGAACGTGTAGAAAATTATATTTCTAAAAAAAATTAATGATTCATTATTATGTACATAAAATTATTAGCAAAACTAATTTATATGAATAATTTAAATACCCTTTTGGTGCTTCAACTTTTTCCAATATGTAAATAACTTCTCATACTTTATGTCACCAGTCCAAAAGTCATCAGACTCATGTGCTCTGAACAATTCAAAATCATCGGATGAAAGAATTTTATTCTCAGATATACTCAATATTTGATTGCTATGATTCAGATTATTGGAAGGTGAAGTTATGACCGAACAATTGTCACACGCACTGTCGATCCGTTAATAATGTAAGAATACGTTTTTGGTCGCCACTCACTTTATCAAAAGTGAGAAAATTACTGCGCCGTCTGCATCCGCATGTAACGACGACTTCCTTCTATGCTTTCCCCTTTCGTCCTGGAATCCCTGGGATATTGGAGGACTCGGTTACCACAGAAATGAACACTCGCGTATTTATTATAACCAGAGCTCGGAAGTTCGTGGTGTTTTCCCCCACTCTATGCGCTTGCTAGCGGCCGAAGCGGCCGAGCGCCGCAAGAAGCAGTACCCTATAGGCGCACCACGCTCTTCTTACGGCGCTCGGCCGCTTGCAGGCGCGTAGAGTGGGGGAAAACACCACGAACTTCCGAGCTCTGATTATAACGAGTAGATATATTGAATATATATTAAAATACATAGGATTATAAATCACGTTATGCGCTTAGTGAATTATCGCTGAATTCGATATCGGTGATGCGTATCTGTTGTAAATACGTATATTTATTTCTCGCGCGAAAATAATCACGGGCTGCTTTGCGCTCACGATTCCCGCCACGCGTTAGGCTCATGCTCCGCAAGGGCACGGGGCCGTAAAACAAGCGGGTTGCCCCTCGACTTCCAGATGATTCGAGCACTTGTTTTTGCGTGCCTCTATTCCCTGAAAAACACGCCGAATCTCCTGGAAAGTCGAGGGGCGAGAATCAGCGACGGAGTCGTCTCGTCCAGTCGCGCTTTACGGTCGCTACAGAACGCTTCGTTTCTGCGTACCAACTAATTCGCGACATTCGTTCGCTTTCGAGTGCTTTCTTGACTGTCCTTTCTTTTGAAATAAATCGCTTCTCTTTTTGGATTATGAGATTTTCGTTCACGGACTTGACTTTTTCTTGCGCCTTTTTGAATTCTCCTTTCGTCTTCTTACGCGCTCCTATAACGACGCGCCGCCGCTATCGAAGGTCCCTGGTATCGCGCGGTCGCGGTACTCCAATACGCGTGTCGTTTTACGATCACGTTATCACAGACGTTCGCGTATACTATACTAACGAATCACAGTCCGTGAAAGCCTTCGAAAGAGATGTCCGTACTCTTCGAAGCTCCATGAAGGAATTCTCGAGCGTTGCGCTCGAATGCGGCGATTCGCGGTACGCGCAATCCCCATGCGCTCGCTACGCGTCTATCGTCGCATCGCACGATCCCCTCTCGCTCGGGAGATCGTGCGCTCTCGCTTGCACTTAATACTACGGCTCGCCGGCCTTATGATGCGAGTCTACTTGAATCTATCGACTCGCTGGTAGCGCCATCTGTAACGCTTATACTTAAAATGAAATATAACTTATATAAATTACAAAATAAGACGTTGGGACGCAAGAATATAAAATAATAGCTCTTTACGAAAGCCTTCATAGCGCCCACATACTTTAAATACGATAAAATAACACAAAATCAAATAAACTGGTGGCGCCATCTGCACGCTTGAGTGCAGCATCCTCTGCACAGGTGGTTTACATATTCGATCGACCCGCTCTGCGACTCGGCGTCGCGAAATAACTAAAATATATAAGTGGCGCCATCTACAACTGAATCACAGCGCCCTCTGGAATGCAAAACTTGTCTCGGATGCTACTCCTCGATATGCCATCCGACTTTGCATCGTTGCAGCAAACTAAAACTGAAAGAATTAAGTGGCGCCATCTACGATTGAATCGCAGCGCCCGGTCGGTCGGTTTTCCACGTTTTTCTTTTTG
Source organism: Tetramorium simillimum (assembly GCA_011636635.1). Taxonomy (NCBI): domain Eukaryota; kingdom Metazoa; phylum Arthropoda; class Insecta; order Hymenoptera; family Formicidae; genus Tetramorium; species Tetramorium simillimum. The sequence continues at coordinate 3,914 of VBVQ01005748.1, read as the reverse complement.
AATTCTTTGGCTAAGTGTCCGATTTCTTTGCATCGGAAACATCGAGGTTTGTATTCGCTCGCGTCATTTGATCCGCTATTTTCGGTTTTTCCTTTTCCTCGTTTCGTTTGCTTATTCGCAATCATCGCATTAGGAATTACGGCACGAGTATCGCTCTTACGGGCGTCGTCCTCTTCAAGTATTTTTATTCGAAGCGTTTCTGGAGACGATAACTCGTCGCGAGATTCGATCGCGCAACGAAAATTCTCATACTCAGCTGCCAAACTGTATAATAACATAATCGCGAGTAGATTAGGAATAATTTCGACGTCCATCTCGCCCAGCTTATCGACTGCGTCGAAAAAATTCCGTACGTGATTTCGCACGTCGTCGTTGCTTTCCATTCGTTAAAGCATGAGTCGTTTTAATAAAGTAGCCTTGCGAGCCGGATCCTTTGATTGATAGATGCCTTGCAGTTTCACCATTCACGAGATGTCCTGCAGCCCTTGATCTGCTTTAACTCAGATGGATGTATCGATAATACGATATCTGATTTCGCCTTGCTGTCGTTAATTGACCATGCCGCTCTTTCGGCTTCGGATGAAGGTTCTGGAATTTTTCCATTGACGTACCCCCATGCGTCATTTTTTGTCAGCAGGGCCTCCATCTGCATCTTCCACGTATCGTAGTTATCCTTTCCGAGAGTTTCGATACGAGCTATGCCGGTCATGCTCATTTTCGCAATTTCGATAAAGTTAATCTTAATCACGAACACGACAATACTCGCGCGTAACGACATTTTTCGGACAGTTTCGAAGGTAAAATACAAAGCTCGACTTATTTCAGTGGGTCTGGGCCCACAACCTGTTAGTACGACAGGGTGAACGCAAGAATATGAGTCAGTTTTAAAAGGTTTTATTCGCTTCAATTACAAGCACGCGACCGTTACGATAAACCGTGCGGCACAGTGTGAGCGCGTAACATAGAAGGACGGTCTCGAAGAGACGGCTGCGCCACAGTAGATCGAGGAGCCATCGAGACCGTTTAATCGTCGGATTCAACAGAATTTGATAATGCTAACTATTGATCAATACAATTATTGAATTTGATGTCTAACACTAGAAGTTATCGAGCAGTTTCTAACCGTTTCCATTCTTTAAATTCATATTTTTTTGTATAAAAGATAAGATTTTGAAATTTTATAACTTTTTACCAATCATTTTCTTTATTCTTTATAAATGTTGTGACGATTCACCCCTCGTCACTACTCCGCCGGGCCGATCACCCGCCCACGCGTCGCTATTGTATTTCCGCCGCCGCGTCATTACGTCACGCTCCGCTGTAGTGGGGAATATCCCCACCACCGAAGCTTTCGGACAATATAAAATCGTGCCGCCGCAGGTTGGAGCAAGCTTTTTCGGCTCAAGCGCTCTCCGTGCTCGGACCGATTTGTTGGGCGCACCCAAACATACTTCACCTCCGGGAGCACTTGGAGCACCGTTATCCTCGTCCGGGCGCGCCCAGACGACCCCGATTCCCGATATTGGGCGCACCCAACATTCCGTACCGCGCGTCAGGCGCATCTGTCCGCATCCAGGAGCTCCTGGAGTACAATTTTCCCTGGCCGGAAGCACCCGGACGGATTTCGTCCGCGTGATCGGGAGCACCCGTTTTCCCTCCGTATCTGGGAGCACCCGGAGCGTGATTCTGTATTCGGCATCTCCTCGACGCCGTCCAAGACACGATCCGCGCCGCGCTTTGTTATTTTTCCGTAAAACCAGTTTGCGTAATTATAAGTCCGTTGCATAATTGTAAATCCGTCTTTTTCTTTCTTTTGTAAAAGCCAGTCCGCGTATCGTTGTTTTTTCTGTAAAATCAGTCCGCGTAATTATAAGTCCGTTGCGTAATTGTAAATCCGTCTTTTTCTTTCTTTTGTAAAAACCAATCCACGCTTCATTATTTCTGTAACATCAATTCGCGTAATTATAAGTACGTTTGTACATTAAAGACATTTCCATTAAATATTTTTATTAAACCAAAACCAGTGACTCATCGCTTTCTCACCCTGTCCCCGGCGAGCGAATTCGGACTCATAAAATAATATTGACCGCGAGAAAGGCGAACCGTCACAATGTAGTTATAAAGGACCCCGCACAGAACCACGTGAAAATGGATCCCGGTGGATTTGACTGCAACTGTGGTGATTTGCAGTTCAGGTCACCCCGAACAAAAGTTGTCAAGGTTCTAACTCGATTCATTGAATCCTACGAGTTCTACAGCACGTTGAAGATCGAAAAATGTGATCCAACTATAGGCGCGTCACGACAGTGCGCTTCGTGTAGGAAAACTACTGTTACTTCTACCCTCTCGTACTCTTATCAATCTTCCCGCGGCTTTATTTTCTCATTCCCCTTTACACCATCATACGCCCCCCACCCCTCAATGACAGTGATGACAACGATGTAGTCGCCAGCGGCAGATTCGAAGAATAAAGTTGAATAAAAATATCGACATGCTAAATGAAGTTATTGAGAAGCATGCAGAAGTAGAATCATTAGTTGTATAGAGGCTATGCCTCTGAAGAAAGAATTGCAATACAGGTAATTACAGGATATTCAGATTAAAGCCCTTTCAGAAAAATTAGAAAAAAAGGAGGATGAAAAATTTCAACTCATCGACGGGCTCGTTTTTAAAAAAGGAGAGGATGAACCTCGTTTCGTCGTCCCAGACGGTATGATAAATAAAAACGTATCATGATGATTTAACTCATTGTGGTTTTGAAAAAACAATCAATGGCATTCAAACCAACTATTGGTTTAAAAACATGAACAAAAAAGTTTGTGAGTATATCAGCAATTGTTTAACTTGCTTCATGTCCGATCATTCAGCTAATATTCGCGAAGGGGAATTATCTTTTACAGATTCTCTCTCATCTCCTCTTTAAATAATAGGGGAGACCGGGGACAAAAGTAACAACGTCATGAAAGTAACAAGCCTCCTACCAACTCATATGTAAATGTTGTAGGGTTTTGTACTTCACGGTCAGATGCGTATGCACGCCCTCTACCTTCTCAGATAATGGTCGCGAAACAGTCGCGTCAATCGCGCAAATAATAGTGAGATTTGTGTTTCTGCGGCAGTCACGTAAGTATTTCATATTTCAGTTTTTTACATATTATACTCAGTTAAATTGTTACTATCAATTCAATCAGCCGTCAGTACATTGTTATATAATGTGTTCATAAGTTTATGAAGTTGATTTCGATAAGTAATGCTTTATTGTTAGGTTATGATACTTTAATTATAAAAATCGTGTTAAGGGACGAAAGTAACACGACATCACGGGGACAAAAGTAACACGTGTTACTTTCGTCCATTGAAAATTTAATGTTACATAGTTATATATAATTATAAATGTTTTCATTATAGAATGCCTCGTTTTCGAAAAAGAACGACAGCCAGAGGAACGACTGAAACCTCAGTTTATAAAAAAGCAGCGGAAGAACATTTAAATGACAAAATAAGTGTCAGAGCAGCTGCAAAGAAATATTCACTGTGTCATCTTACTCTCTCAAGATTTATTAAGAGGTTAGAATCTACTGGAGCAGCTGTAGCTGGGTACCGCAGTGTAAAGCGTGTTTTTTCTGACGAAGAAGAAATTGTTCTTCAAAATTATATTTTAACCTGCGCAAATTTATATTATGGAATGTCCCCAAAAGATATTAGACGATTGGCTTATCAGTTAGCGCTGAAATATGATAAACAATGTCCAACGACGTGGTATGAATATCAAATAGCCGGTGTGGAATGGTTTGCAGGATTTTTGAAACGGCATCCATCTCTATCTATTAGACGTCCTGAAGCAACCAGCTTAGCTCGTGCTACGAGTTTCAATGAACATAACGTTAACCAATTTTTCGATAACAATTTGTACT
>VBVQ01005747.1:0-10998 GCA_011636635.1 Tetramorium simillimum | reverse complement strand
ATATATATATATATATATATACTGTAACCGACTATTGACTTTTTTAAATTTGAGTATTAACTTTTAATTGTTGATTAAATTAGTTATTAGAGCTCGGAATACCCGGATAACCGGATACCCGCCCGTCCGCCCGTTACTCGTTGCGTACGGTTCCGCACCGGTTCCGCGGGTACCCGTACCCGTGCGTATGGGTACGAGTAGCCGAATATCGGGCAGGCGGGCGGGTATTCGTTTTCTTGTTATCCGATCTGTATTCCTTTTTCGAGCTCTACCAGTTATCGAATAAGAAATTATTTAATGTTATATTACAAACCTTTTATTAAATCTGGTACTTTTTCCAAAGATAAATGTATCCTGACGGGTATCTCCGGATTTGGGATATCGGCTCGTCTACTTTTTATTCTTTGTAAGTGACTTGTAACAGATCTGTAAAATTATTATTCTATATTTTGTTGTGTATGTGTGTATAAATGCAATATGTATATTATTCATGTAAAATATATAGCACATATAATATACACACACATAAATATATAAATACATGCAAGTACACATCGATATTCGATATATAAACAAGTATATAAAGATAATATAACTTTTAATGACATTTTATTTTATTCATATTTTAATATAAAATCTTATACATTCTTTCAAAGTAAAGTGGATGCGTGTGTGTAAATATATGTATGTACATATCTATAATTTGAGTATACTTTTTACTATATAACAATTCCATATCCGAGCCCTTCTTCAAAGCATGAGTGCCAAAGAGTATACAATGATCTGTGAGCCTGGAGAGTTGATCTAAAGCAACTTTTTTTTCATTCAAAGTATTCTGCTTTTGATCACACACTTCATTTAATCTCATTACCAATTGTTTCCCCCTTGTATTAATAGCATTTGTTAATCTGACATAAAAAAGATAAAATATCAGTAATAGAATCACAAATCCTAAGTGCAAATACACATCTGTATTTGTAATATGTACTTACTGCACCACCATTTGTGTTATATCTTGTACTAGACTTTTTTTCTTCTCCAATATTAAAATCTGTCTATCTTCTATAACTTTCATCGCGCTTTTCAACAACATGCGTTTGTAACTGAAAATTATTTGTTCTTTAAATCGTTTATCTTTCGATATTTTACAAATCATTGCCATTTACAGATCCTACCTTACTTCTTTAAGCAACGTCGACATGGAAGTACGAGTTTCGGCTGCAATTTCATGAATAAATTTATATTTATGATCACGATGTTCACTGAGTTGGCAGTCTCTACAGGTCAGTCTATCGCACGTTTGACAAAATAAAGATAACTGTTCGTGAGAATGGATTGTGCAAAACAAATATCCAGGTATTTTCTTGTTTCCTCTTTTAACATTGTCTCTATCATTTGGTATTTCTTCCTTGGGTTTAATTACATGATCCTTGGTTATCTTCAACCTTTGATGAGCCTTAAAATAGTTTCATCCAATATGATTAAATAGATATTCGCTATTAAAGAATCTGTTCTTTAATCTAAAAAGTATAATACATGGACAGTATGTATATTACTAGTGTTTATATAACTTATATTCACCATAACACAACTCTGGCAAATAAATTCTTCACACTCCATGCACCAGCTGGTAGCGACAATGTTATCGTGACAGCTAGTACACTTCTTCTCTTCCTCGGCTTCCTTAGTTTCGTCCTCCAATCCCAGATCGCTCTCCTCCTCCAACAGCTTCGAGAGAAATCTATTCTCGATCAAATTTTCCATTTGGCTGGTCACATTGCAAACATGACACATAATCATGTTACTCTCTACTGCAAAAGATAACAATACTACAAATGTAAAACATATCTGACATGAAGTTGCAGTAGATATCGAGAAAATATAGAAGCCAAGTGACGCTACCAAAGTTCACAACTTAATGAACGAGTTACAGCTTTGCCGAGGGCAGCTCTACAAAGAGAGGAGCACACGCATGTTACATACACAGTACATCCACGTCGACCGACGTGTTGTGATCGCTGATCTTGTTATTGACGCATAACGTGCAGGCCGCGTGCAGGCACTCGAGGAGCTTCGGGTCGTCCCCCATGGTGAACACTTTATTGCAAAAGACACACTTGGACAGGAACGCGCGGATCTCGCTCTCCTGACCCTCGGTGGTGCACTCGATACGCTGGTCGCCGCATTCCTCCTCGATGCAAATCGCATCCTGCACCTGTGACTGTTGTGTGTCCTGCTTGGGACAGTTTTGCTCCACGGGTTCCTCCTTCACCGCAGCAGGCAGCACAGGCAACGTCGACAGACCCACGACCACGTCGTTACCCTGGCTCTCCATGATCGAGCAGAAATTCGATGGTACAGAGTCCCGCCGCCGCTTTCGAAAAATAGCTTACGTTATAATTTGTGGCAATAAATTTCGCTCAAACGGTGTAGCGGGTACAGCGCCATGGCAGCCATTTTAATTAGAACATACACATTCGCGCGGGTTAAAGGACCGTAGCGCCGCTGTTGGATGAGCTTCGATGAGCTTCGGAACGCACTGGATACTTGTTTCTCTTTTATCAGTCGTCCCTGAAAAAAAAAAGATATATTGCAATCGTTCTTTTCTCGAAAATATAAATTAACACGGGAATATAAATATCTTAATAATATTTAATTTGTTTAAAATATTTAAATCTATAATTCACGTCTGCTATAAATTAAAGGCCGCGACACAAATTCTGCATTATGTATAAAGAAATCAACCAATCAGAGTCTTTTATTTCTCTCTGCAGGGTGCAAATGAAGAACTCGGAACTTGAAGTCTGACTGCCTTAGCATCGGGACATAGGGTTTTAGGAACTCTACGATACAACCCAAAACAATTACTATATTAAATTTTTTTATTGTTTAAGAATTCTCTTTCTCTTTAAATATAACTGATATTTTTTTAGCACTTTTCTTTATTCCTCCTTTATTATTCTTTTTTATATTTTATTTAGCTTGTATAAAAATAACAGCTGTTTTGACTCACGATGCCCGCGCGTGGAGACGTCTAGACACATCAAGCTTCCTTTCCTGTAGGAGTCTCCTAGTGGCATCTCGACGTAAGTCTCGTCACAATTTAATATTGATATTTCTGTAATTTTCAGGTAACTATTTTAGCTTGATTGATATGTTTGAAAGACAGGCATTTTCAAGATTCTTTTTTAAATAAAAGCTGTTCTTTCAATTGTTTGTAATTAATTTGGCAAAGATGTATCCGGTGCACGTGGCACGCGCTATAATTTTTCACATGTTACGTGTGATTTAAGGATTAATTTTTGGATTTCGTGAGTTTAGGTAGTAGGACAGTTAAAATATAACGTAAAATTTAGGAAAACGTTTTGTACAAATTGACTTGTAACTCTATGTGTGTTACTCATGATTTTGAGGTTATACTCCACTCCTATTACAGTAAATGAAATATGTAATGTAGTTTTACAAAAGATGTAATAATTTTTAAATAGTTATGAGTAACATTAAATTGATTAAAGTTCAACGCTTTATTTATCTTATTTTATTTATTGTATTTGCAAATTTGATGTCTATAATATTATTATATTTAATTTTCACGAATTAATTTTTTTTATACTATATAACTCCGAGCTATTTGAGAATTATTAAAATTTTATAAAACTTGTGCAGGCTTTAAAATTGTACTACGGCGAAAAATTTGTTAAAATTATGCTTGATCTTTCTACTAACTGCAAAAAGAACCGTGAAGAATATTTTATTGAATGTAGCAACGCGTTCTTCCTCAATGCACCTCGAGTAAGTTAAAAATGAAAAACTCTGTTTCAGGTTGACTCGTAATTCAACCACAACGTTAAAATGTCAGGAGGTTTAGACGTATTGGCCCTCAAAGAGGACGATGTTACAAAAATGTTGGCTGCTGGCACCCACCTGGGTGCTGAAAACGTCAACTTCCAGATGGAGCAGTACGTTTATAAAAAGAGAGTCGATGGCAAGTAATCTGTTTGTTTTTAACATAATTTAGATTTCTTAGCATATGTCACAATCTTCATGCTTTCTCTCTTATGATTTTAGGTGCTGGCGTAAATGTCATCAATCTCCGCCACACATGGGAAAAACTGTTGCTCGCTGCACGTGCCATCGTGGCCATTGAGCACCCCAGCGAGGTCTTCGTCATCAGCTGCCGTCATTCGGGTCAAAGAGCCGTGCTGAAATTTGCGGCTCACACTGGTGCCACTCCTATTGCTGGGCGTTTCACCCCAGGTGCATTCACTAATCAAATCCAGGTAAAAAAAAGTCGACAAACGTCTCATTTAATAATTCATTTTATAGCATTTAATTTCAAAATGATGAAACATTTTATTCCAGAATTGGCACTTGTTGGTTTCTTTGGCTTAATCTTTTCTGATTTCGTTTCCATGTCGTCAGATATCTCAACAAACAGTCGCGATTGAGCGTAGTATAATGGCAGACTTTTGTTTCTAGGCTGCCTTCCGTGAGCCGCGCCTGCTGATTGTCACGGATCCGTCCACCGACCATCAGCCCATCACCGAGGCGAGTTACGTAAATATTCCCGTAATCGCCTTCTGTAACACTGATTCGCCGCTGCGCTTCGTGGACATTGCGATTCCTTGCAACACTAAGAGTCTGCACACAGTTGGTCTGATGTGGTGGCTGCTTGCCAGAGAAGTATTACGCTTGAGGGGATCTATCCCGCGCGAGACTAAGTGGGACGTGGTGGTCGATCTCTTCTTCTACAGAGATCCCGAAGAGGTCTGTGCATTCTTCTGCTCACTCCTACCTTACCTTCTGATTTTAAGTTTGTCTTAATGATGAAACAATAGGATCCAGAAACAAATATGTTGGTTTTTTTACGGCTTAATCTTTTCTGAAGATAGAACGAATGTTCCTCGATGCGCTTCCGCGCGCGTATCTGTGCGATCAATAACAGGTTGCCAAACGTCTTCTTTCCAGGCGGAGAAAGAAGAACAGGCTGCGAAGGAGATCGCGCCGCCGCCGAAGGAGTTCACGGGTCCAGTGGAGACTGCTCCTGCTCCAGAACCTGGTTGGGTGAACGAGGTCGAGACGACCGCCGTGGCCACTGAGAACTGGGCTGATGACGTAGCACCGCCGGCAGCCGCTGCTATTCCTGCAGCTGCTGGCACCACGCAGACGACATTCCAAGCCAGCGGCGATTGGGCTGCTCAGGTGGGATGATTACGTCGATTAGATTTAGTCTCGATTCATTCAATTTACATCGGTCCTACTGCTTTTCTGGTTTATCTGTGTTATATATATATATATATATTTTTTTTCCCACGTATGCATAAAACAACAGTAATAAAAATTTCATTTAATTACATATTGATGTTTACACGGCACCGTTAATCAGGTTTTATAACATTCGTAGTTGTCAGGTAGACCAATCGTAACCATTTTTCTGAAGAATGGGATAGCTGTGATTGATCTGCCTGACAACTACGGATGTTATTAAACCTGATTAACGATGCCGTGTAAACGTAGTCATTGATATTAATGTACAATTATTAATTGATATTATGTATTTAGCCTCCGGAGGAATGGTCGACGCCGCCCGTGGCAACTCCCGCCGCTCAAAGCTGGGGAGGTGCGACCACCGAAAAATGGTAATTTTATGCTTACCAATTTGAGGACAACATGTACTTTGTATAATGTCTGTAACAAGACCCTTTGAAACAAAGCAACGCCTTTTTTTCTTATTTAATCCCGTATCAACCTCCTGTATCCACTCACAATTTTTATGATACTCTCGAGCGATATTGTTATTGTAAAATATATCGAAATTTTTACACGCTGAATGTACAGGATAATTTCCTGTATTGGAACTGTTTTTTTTTTCTGGGAAAATGTTCAATTTGAAACTAATGAATGAGCACTTTAAGATGCATGTATTACGAATGTCCACTGAACGATATGCAAAGTTTTTAAATCTTTAAAAAAATAGGAAAACATTATGTTCTAGAATGCGCCGCTAATTGTTCATGAATATTTTTATTTATTAGCTCCAATTGTTCATTTAAAAATTACAGCTCAAAAAGGATTTTTCTGTCGGAAGAAAAAGTTTGTTTTTCTGGTACAGAAAATAACACTGCACTTCGTATGCATAACATTATAGGAAAACTTGATTTAAAAAAAAAAAAAAAGTCTTGGATTCTACGACCGAATTATGACTTATTTATATTTTTAAATTTAAGACCATCTTAAATATAATCTTGAGGTGTCATGAAGCAACTACAAAAATGTATTAGCATTCGAAGATGACTAGATTACGTAAGATGATCTTAAAATAAGAACGGATTATACATCTGCCTATAATTTTTATATTTTCGTTATTACGAACAAGTTATGCAAGAATTGGCACATCTATAAAATCCGGAAAATACATCATAGATATAGAAGATTTATTAATACTCATTACATTGTTGTACGACATCTTAACTTAAAATAAAACTTATTAACAATTCTTGATGTTTACAAAATCCATTCGAGAATCAAATTTGATAGTCGATTTGCTAGATTAAAATGTCGAAAATGGAGAAATTTTGCATCAATAATTTGTTCTCGAAATAAACATATTATTTAGAATCAAATTCGACATTGATGAAAAGTATCAATTAACTTCTTAGAAAAAGATTTTATCTTGAAAATAAAATTACGACTCGTATTCAAATGTGGATGCAAGAGATTTTCTTTCCAATGCTTTTAAACACTTTATTAATGAAATTTCATTGAATATGAATAAAATTATAATTAAAAAAAAAATAGAAGTGTAGTACTTTTCATTAATGTCGTTACAAACTTTTTTACTTATAGATGCAATTAAAATTATGCAATGTTTAAAAAATTAGTAATGTGTTTCATAAATCATTCAGTTACATTGCCAACTTGAAATCAGAAATGTATTTTGGTATGCAAAATATAAAACTAAAATTGCTTAAAATTAAAGTATGATAGTTTTATCTTTTTAAATGTAAGTCTCAAAGATCTCTTATGATCCATATAAATATGGAATGTAACGTTTCACTGTTAGAAATAATTAATATCACATCTGTTCTACTACTATTGTTAATGTAAAAAAATGTCTTGTAAATTATACAATGTTTTAAGATTAATAAAAATATGATATTTTCCTCCTTTCAAGTTCCAATTTCTGTGATTTTAATAATTATAAAAATAAAACTTTGTTGTAAATTAAATGTAATTAAAGCAAAGAGATATAATGCGTAAAAAACTGAAAAAAAAAGAATGAAATTATAAAAAGTACAATGTATTCTGCAACTGCATGTTTGGGGGCCTGTGAATGAACTTGCTCACCAGGAACGCCAGTTTGTGAGCATAATGACAGGGTGCTGGTACTCTAACAGTGTTTGTGCAATTGTAATACATGTACGTTAATTTATACGTCATACGTTGTATTTTATCGGGATCAAGATTGAGGGTGTCCTCGATAACGTTGTATGCGGTAGGCGATACCGTGCCCTGTCGTATCTTCTGCGACACGATGAAAAAATCGAATTTAGTCGCAGATGTGATAACATCGTCGACTATCGTGCCCGGGTTTGGATTGTCGTTGTTGCAGAAAAATCGCGTGTTCAGTCGCTTCGTCACTATTATGAATGCCATCTTGTATTTCGGCCCGTCATACAATTCGTTGAGCTTCTTCCTTATCCGTTCGATTTCATCTTGCTTCACTTGTGCGATTTGACCCTCACCGACGCCGTCGCGATAAATCACAATGCGCGCCGGCAAAAGTCTGTTAATCTCTCGGTATGCCTTTGCAGCTCTGCAAATATTTTCGGCGAGATCTCTTGACAATTCCTCGCCATTCTCGTGCATATTTACCGCGCTGAAGTACTTCGTCATCTGTTTATTCATAGTAGCTACTGTAGCGCCTGCAATAAATCATAATTAATATAATTAACGAGAAGAGATCGACTTATTATCATTATTATTATAGCAATGTTAAAATACGGCAATAAAAATTAACAATTAATTTAGAAAGATTCGAAAATTAATTTAAGAAGCTATAATTACATGATGTGATTTCGCATTATCCTGTTTTCTTTGAGTAAAATTGTAAACTTTAAGAACTCTCTAATACTAACCGAAATCTTTGTTCTTCATCGTTGTGTCATGACAAACATCGAATCCAACTACCATCATTCCTTCAATCGGTAGTTCCACGAACCATGGTGCCCCGCCTATCTTACAATTCATCTGTATTGCTATTTTTGTGGCGATAGACATGACATTCTTATGCGTTATTGTCCTACTCATGCAGACCTGCGATGGCACAGGCCGGTCTAAGCAGCACTTTTTTTTGATCGCGGAATAGCGATCGATGCGATTGTTCGATACTACGCAAAACACCAATTGCGGGACTTCTTTGCTTAGAATCTCTTCCAGCTTCTGATTGTACGTGCCTGGTTTATCATCGCGAAGAACGATTACTCTTGGGGACGATATAGAAAATGATATTTGTGATGATACTTTCGTTAGAGTGCTTATGAAACCCTAAAATAAAATATTATGAATTAAGATTTAATTAATAAAATAATAAATTATTTTTTTTTATAATTTAATATTTAATGCATAATGTGCATTTTAATATGAATTTGTAATATGTAGAATATTCAAACTTATTATATTGATTTATAAAAAAATCAAGATTTCTCCAAAATTATTCTTACGTTCAGTTACATGTATAAATTAAAATGTATTTAAATATTTAATTATTTCAATAAAGATTCGATAGTATATATACCGTCGACTGAGATCTATCTCTCTCTGTAATAAAGAAGATCCAATTCCTCAATGCTGGAGCATTTACACAAGGTTTATTATGCATATATTTCGTCCAATCGCCTCTTTCGGTACGGAGTAATTGGTTTTCGCCAAAATAGAGGTTCTCGGAGCCTAACTCTCGTCCGTCAACTTCAAGCAGCCTGTTATCTAGTTGTAGGTCCCAATTCTTAAATTCTTGCATAATAGCAGGTACTTCGCAAAGTCTTTTATTGAAGTTTAATAATTTTTCCATACGCCTTCCAGGTTGGAGACGTGTTTCTGTAGCCAAAGTCGACATGAGTCTGAAATTGTCCCTCATAGCATCGGTCAATCCTACAAATCACGATAGTATTACAATAGGAAAATGAAAAAGGCAGGAGATACTTTTGTTTATGATAGCAAAGGCAATATTTCTTCGCTGTCAACTTCAAAGACAATATACAATGAAAAAATAGCGAGGAAGAAATAAGGATAAATTTTGAAAAAATTGCCAATAAAACAATTGTACAATATTATATAACGTACCTGTTGCACGACATAATTCGGGCACTAAATAAATTGGTTCCGGTTCTATGGCCTGTCTATCTCTTGTTCTGGATCTCGTTAAAAGCAATGGCTGTCTAACATCCGTAATATTGATATCATATTTTTTTTTATAATATTCTGTGTACGTTTGCACTTTGTTGTCTTTAGTCTTAAACGTACTATTAGGAGTAGCGTCAAAATTTACATCGTCAATACGATATGTATTGTTATTGTAAGCGGTAAGAACCACCGTACCAACCACAGTAGCATTAAAAATGTCCTGTATGTACATATGCACATGTTTATTTCTTTTCCGAATTTGGCAAAACAAAAATATACTTGTTATAAATTATAATAAAATTGAAAGTAAAATAGAATATATTTTGATGATTTCATTTAAAGCTCTTATTGCCTCACTGCAAAGATACATTGTCTATCTACATCTATATATTTGTATATTCGTAGAAAAAAAATTCTGTAAATGTAAATATAATTTAAGACTACACAATGAGGAAATAATGTAACATATTTTCAACTTTTTTTCAAAGAAAAAATGAGTTATTTTCACACAAAAGTTTCAACAAATATCTAAATAATTCCAACAGAAAATACAACTTACTCTGTATTTCTCTCTGTTTTCTGCGAAACAATTTCTTAGGATGTCAAGCAATGTTTCTATTCGCATAACTTTACTCACTATCTCGACACACATCAAAACATCTCGTTCATGTTGACGAATAGATGATACGTATCCTGGCCACAATTCCAAATTGCACTCCCGCATTTCAATCTGTATTAACACAACGGAGCAATTATTTCGTAAGCATTGAGTTTTCTCTCAATAACAATGCATTTGTACCTACCCTGTTTTGAGGATCAAAATAATTACGACCGATCAATTTTAGATGTAATTGCTCGTAACATTTTCTCATGATTATGTTAAAAAACTGCATATAAGTAGGATCTCCTGGCAGCAGAGCGCCAACAAGACGTACGTTGATTGTTACAGGCGAACTATCCGATTGCAAGATCGAAGTAAATACTTGTTTCTGAAATATTTTGTTTATACTTTAGAGAATATATATATATATATAGATGCTATGAATATATGCTTAATAAAATATAAACGATACATATTGCATCGTACACAATGGTACATTTGCTACTTACCTCGAATAATCGACGACTTGTATACATTACAGTGCCGTCAAAAATGTATGCACCGAATGCCTTATAATGGACTCTGAGTAATCCCTTACGCACAGCTGTTGAGTCTTGACTGGGCAAAAAATCGACATGATATTGGCAAAGGGACCAGTCAGTTGCCTTAAGTAATTTGAAGTAATTAGTTTTTATCTTTTTAGGAACGCCGGACGTGCCTGAAAATAAAAATATTTCAGATTTAATTTTCAGAAAACGAAATAAAATTATATATTACATACATGTAGATACATTGTATATAATATATAGTTTAGACTTATGTTTATACATATATATATATATATATATATATATTTAAAAATTGGTATCCAACACAGAATGTTCCAAAACGTTATGTTAAAAAATGTAAATAAAATTTGTGAACATGGAAAACATAGAAAATATAAATTTAAAATGTTCATTACTCATCGAATTTTCATTACCTGTTATATGCTA
>VBVQ01005745.1:0-11000 GCA_011636635.1 Tetramorium simillimum | reverse complement strand
ATTGTCACCGTTGTTGCAATATTGCAACGGAATTGCAATATTGGAAAAGTAGCTTATCGAAAAATTAGCTTCTGTTTTTCTCACTGTTATAGGGGGTGAGGTAACATAATACGAATTGTGAACTTATATAACTATATTATTATAGTCAGCCTTGCACGCAAAAAAATGATTAGCCAAGGAAGCTAAAATATAGTTGTGCCATTTAAGGTGTTTTAGTAAAATAAGGACAACTAATGTCTACACTACCAAAGCTCAATTTTTTAGCTGTTAAAATTTTGGTACTATAATAAAAAATATTTGCTGCTAGAACCAAATAACGTTTAGATAAAACCATTATGCTAATTTCTCTTCGCAATAGAACTAAATCGAATTGTTCAGTTTCGCGTAATGAGAAACAGCTTCTACTTTCTTAGTTATTCATATTAAAGAACATTTTTAATTTCAACTAATAAAATTGTATTTCATAGCAAATGTATTTTATTTTTAACAGCTAATTTTCAGAAATAACAGCAAACTCTAAACTAGTTAATGCTATTTAAGTAATATTACTAAGTTATTTTTTTGTGTGTGGACTAAAATTCAGATTTTTGGATTATTACCTGATACTTTTTGCAACTAAGCTCACACACAAAATAAATGTTTATGGAATAAAAGTCCATAGCTGAGTGTGGAACGTCCGTATTATTACGTATTGTTTATTATAATATTGTTATTCCAATAACTCGCACACCAGCAACCGTGTTTTCCCAATGTCCATTATCAATTTCACTTTGTTAATTTTATTATCGAGATTCCTTTGTTAAATTTTCTTTTCATTTGAAAATAAAATGTAAACTTTCGTTAGGTCAACAGTTACATTTAAAAAATTATATTATTACTTGAATACTTTTATAATGAACACTTTTAATTAAATATGCATATACATATATATATGTACAAAGATAATTTAATAATCGTATTTTAGTAGATTATAATGATGCAATGCAAGTACCGTCAGTGATTTGCGATTTCTATATTAGAGAAAAGCCTCGAGCAATCTTCTAAGAATAAATATGCGACGATCATATGAAGGTTGTTCGAAAGTTGGACGATTAAATATAATACTCGTTAAATGGGGTCGTCAACTAACTTTTTTAGTAGCATATTATTTCGTTACGTAACAAATTACGCAAGACACTACATCCGAGAGAGATACTCTTGCACGCGATCTGAAAAGTAGCTAATGTTACATGGATAATGATTTTTAGCAGAATTGAAATGATGAAAACGATGACGTGAAAAGAGGACAATAAATATAATATTGTACATTAATTTTTCGTAAATATTGAAAGTATTTATATATCTTTTTTCCCTTAAAAGTGTATTTTCCATAATTTACAAAAGCAATTTATTTAATATATTTTTTTAACATGGAATGAAACAACTCAAATTACGTACAAAAAAATATTAGAATTGCAGGAAAAAGAATTACATGAAAATCTGCTTGTTGAACGACATTCTGTATGTAGAACTTGCATCAATGGTAATGACTACGATGTCCCTCAACGACCCTTCACTGACACGCAAGTATCTCGTATCTTATCCGCCATCTCTTGGCATATTTCTTCAGATTATAAACACTAAGAAGCCAATTCGTTTGTCTCCTATCTTTTCCTCGATGGTAAGATCTAAGCTAAAAAGACACTGCGTGCGCATGGTCGCGGTTAAATCCATTAAGCGAAGAGAGAAAGAATTATGATGTTCGTGTACAATAGATCTTCCCCTATCTTTAGACAGCTATTCTAGAGGCACGTCGCTATATTCTAGTGAATATTCTACGCTAACCTGATCGTCAGAATCCGAAACAAGAATTGTCAGATTATCACGCCGACGTGGCGGTATAGAAGCCGAGCCGGTTGCACCGTTTTCACGCGGAATCTAATCCAGGATTAAGAGCACGTCTATTCGAGAATTGCTCGTCAACCTAAACCTAAAGTGTACTCTTATTCGTTGGTTTGCTGCCGGTTATTTTGCGTCGCTATACGATTCTTATTGTGCGCTCCGTCAACATATTTGTCCGTCAACATATTTGAATAACGATTCGCATTATTGTTAAATACAGAGGAAATTTTAATAATTACTTTCAGTTCCTTAAAAGATTATTTAGATTGTTTCTTACACAGCATCGAATAACAGTACCATATCCTCGATATTTATTCTAAATGCTGCATTTCGCAAGACTGCTAAATTTCTTCCAAAAATTGAAAATCGAACAATTTTCCTAGCGAAAATACCGTGTTTGTTAAAAGTTTATAAGATATTTGCTTAGATGTTGAGTTGATGTTTCAATTAATCTTTAAAACATTTATTAAATTGTTTTTGAGATAGAAATTTAAACATGAAATTGTTCATGAGGTGTTCACAATTGTTTGATAGACGTTTGGAAAGTGTTGTGTGGTATCGCAAATGTTTCAAGAGATATTTTCACGGTACTATGTTTAAAATACCCCATAAACATTTACAACATCAAACATCACTTTAAACATTAACATAAACATAAACATAAACAACATTAAACAACACTTTCAGAATGTCTACCAAACATAGTTGCAAACATCTCATAAACAATTCCTCGTAATTTAAATTTTCATCTCATAAACAATTCCACATAATTTAAATTTCCATCTCATAAACAATCCAATAAATGTTTTAAAGCTTCGTTAAAACATATACTCAACATCTAAGCTAATATCTCATAAATCATTCTCAGACTTTTAATAAACACACTATTTTCACCAGGGTTAGCGATATAACAGTACTGAAAAAAATGAAAAAGTATCAAACGATCATCTTCAATCATTCGTGCATGACTCTCTCTCTTTTTCTTTCTCGTGCAATAAGTCTGTTCAGGATTCAGAATCAGACTTGTTCCCAGTGCGTGTACGACTATGATAGTATCTAGGAGGGCTGGTATTCAGATATGTTCTCGAAAGGTCAGCGCGCGAATAATCGGTATACGAAGGCGCGCGCTCAGGAAGCACGACGAAGCACCGTAACTCACATTTACGCGTGCAAAATAAGTGGGCATACCGGCGTGTCACTTATCGCTGGCTAATATAAACATGGCTATTCGAGACACCTATAGAGATGGAAGAAAGTGCGCGGGGCTCGTAAATCACGGTCATTTTACATTTTATCCGCGCCCCGTGCATGGCAGCGCTAGGTTGATTTTGGAAAATGTTAGCATGAACTATCGTCTTCCGCGCCGTCGCGTCGGTCGTACGGCCATTCTGCTTCAAAGAAATCGCGCTGTGCGATCTCTGATGGTTCCACTTGTTGTAACGAGCCGAGGTATATACAATAATGTCCAGCACGGTCAACCGTATTGCTTATTCTATTATCTATCAACATTCGCTCGTTATTTTCTGTCATTTATTAATAACTTCTTTGTTTAATCTAACAATAAGATCACGTATATTGCATTTTGAGCATGTGGATTCCTATCATTATAACGTAACAATTAAGTTAATTTTGCAAATAGATATCTTTTATTATATTTATAATATTATTTTTTTAATATTTAGACTCAATTAGCGTAATGCTTTTTTTTTCTTTTGTAAAGAATGCTCATCTAGAAAATGCCTACAGTAGAATATTTATTTTTAAATTTGTGTTCTATAGATTTTACACACTTATTCTATTAACGTAATCGCCAAATTAATTAAATCTCACAAATTTTTTTAGATTCGTGTAGTATTAATTATATAAACGTTCTAATACTTTCGAAAGGTGTAATTTTACATAAGACGCAGCTTTCCGCGCGTTTCGCATTGGAAAACTAACGCGTAATCGTATTTTCTTTCGTCTCTGCTTTTCTGTAATGTAATTTTCCCGCCGCCCTCCAGCGAGACGAAGCTGTTCGGATCACGAGTATTCGTTAAAATGAGGCTTCAGAGAGACGAGCGAGCGAGCTCGCCGGCTCTTCGAGTTATTCCGCTTCCTCTCAGTTCTTCGTTCCCTCTTCTCGCGATTAGCATACCGACATTCGTGGAAATACTACGCTGGCAAGGTTATCTTGGCTCTATCCGCAACTTATAATAGTAATGTTATTTTGACTCATAAAATTTTCGTTGACATCCCAATAACCCACGTATGATGTTCCATCTGATCCATCTTCGCGATAAGTAGATGAGGTTTGGTACCAAGAAATTAACTGTACCGTTAGCAGATAATAAACTTATCACATTCGTTCGTGATTCGTTTCACGGTGGCGTATATAAGAGAACGTTTTTTTAGATTTATTTATTTTATCTTTGAATAAAAAAATCATACGCATAAAATTAACTGTAAAAACAATTTAAATTCTGAATATATAAAATATCTTTTAAATAATTAGTTACATTTACGAATTAAAAACTTTTCGAGAACTTATTTTTTAGAAATTTCTTTAATGATATACTTTAGTTATTACAATAATTATATTTTTATTCTAAAGTTTAAAAAAATATTTAAAAGATTTTAAGAAAAATTATGTTTATAATATTACGGTTTATATTGAATAATAGTTGCTTCGGAGGACAGAAATGTGTGTGTATAGGATCCAATATAAATTTATAAAAGTATAAAGATCACGTTAAACGAGCAGTGATAAAGATATAAAAAAAACTTTGATATAAAACTTATCAGAAGTTTTATTTTTCACAGAATAGAATAGAAAATACGATCTCATGCAAAATAAAGTAAGAAATATAATGTTAAATCGTACAATACTTCACAAAGTCGTCAATTGCCATAATACTACTCTTTCGCATCATCTGCCGTAACGTCTTGCGCTTCCGGCTCGGTTCAGGGTCTCCCCTATTCATGCTATTGATGTCGTGAAAGCATGAACCGGTCCCTTCGACAGCGTCTTCAAGATTAATCCGTTTCGCGGAAGTGCAAATGGTCCCGTCGTGCTCCTCGTATCGAGACTGTGGATTTAGTCCTGCGGAACCTCTGTGTTATCCTGGGGCATCATTGAATCCAAAACGGTGAGCTTAAGCTTCCTCTCCTTTATTTTCATTAGTAATACGATAATGCTTTGGCGTTTAATGGCAACGAGGAAGGATTTAAAATTAAGGTTTAAAAAAATCCGTGGTAATTAAAATTTTAAACTAAGGGAGATGCACGGAGGAAGATGTAAAAAGATATTACTTTACAAAAAATATATTTTGCGTGAAATATTACCGTGTCTTTTGATGTAAAATTTAATTTATAATAAAAGTTCAAAATTGATTGTGAAAAAAATATATAAATTTTCATTCTTTATAAATTATCTCTTTTTGGAGAGATATTTAATATTATTTGATAGGATATACAAGTTACATTAGTAGTGTGACATTATTGTACAAGTACAGGTCTAAAGTTGGCGCTCGGAAATTTTTTACAAAATTGATATAGTATTTGATTATCCACTATTTGTCCACATTTGTCTATAAATAATTATTTACAGGAAATGTTTTTTACACAACAAATGAATCGTGTCTGTTATAATATGTATAACAAATTTGATTTTGACAAACGTCTCTCGATATAAAATGAAAACTAGTAAAGATTTCTCTTTAAGATTATCCTTCTCATCATCCTATCTGCCGACGTTCTCAGACAGTGCGTTTCCTAACGTCGGTTTATGCAGCTTCCTTCGAGATTTCCATCCGGGAGATTTAGTCGATAAGTTGCGAGAAGCTCGGCTTTATATTATGAGCTTAAATCGTAAAAGCGACGCGATCGCTCGCTGCTTAGCGATAATCTCCTTCAGATTAAATCCTTCGATGGCAGCACGAATGATCGTCGCGTTCCTCTTTTGGAGAAGGTTCTCTCCTTATCGCGACAGGCACACCACTTTCACGAAGAAGGCACCTCGAGAACCTTGAGCGGTCCTTCGTCTCTCGTGATACTGTTATCGTCGCGTCGATCGATCGACCTTGGTGCGTGAACGATCGTACGTTGGTGTGCGCATTCCTGGATAGTCTCGCGCTTTGGAATCCAACTGGAAGTGTCTCTGACTCGCGACGTCCAGACTGAATAATCAGCCATGGTCAATGACGTTAGAAAGTTTACCCTTGGCATTCCCATTTACCTTTCTTTTCGCTCTCCCTCGTCTCTCTCTTTGTCTCTCTCCCCCCCCGGTCTTCATCTTTCTCTCTATTGCGAGGGATTAAGTATTTTTTGCATTAAATATGCATTGAGTCGTTGACAACGTCGACAAATATGCCGTGAATAGATATTTATGAAATTCCTTATTTTATACATGCGCACAAAGTAGATTTTTCGCGACGTCGAAGCTGTAAAAGAAATAATCGATATTCCTGTCTCCGGATTAAAATCCAATCGGTATAAACGATCGCGGGCGCCGCTCTGCCAAAGCTCGTTTTACATAATGAAATTCCAAACCTGCTTTCGACAGCTCTTCGTTCTTCGGGATTGACTGTATCGGCAAGCGATACCAAAGTCGTTTTTTCTCTTTTTTTTATGATTTAATAGCATTTATTTCTTCGACAAGTTAAAATTCTCAAGTGTCCACAGAAAATGCTATAAGTGTCGAATTGAAAAGAATTGAAAAACAGAGATAAAAACTTTCCTATCTTAGACTGAATTACCGTGCTATAAAATATATTTTTTATGATACGTGAGACATGATTTCTAATCCCTTCCCTTTGAAATATTTTAAAAGTATGTAAGAGGGAAAGAGAAAGAGATATTAAAATGAAATTGTACTTCTCAAGCTAAAATAAAACAATTTGCATAGTGCATGCAAATCATTGAAAGTCTCGCGTTTATATTAATCAAATTCAATGTCAGTTTTATTCCCAATAATTATTTTGCGTAATAAAATTCAGAAACAATCTTTGACAATTTCTCGCTTCTCGTCATCGTTGATGATAGAAAATCCAACGCTCGTAAGGACGACGAGGGGAAAGAAGGTTCGCCAAAAGAAACGTGACATGTTCTTCTCGCCCACTTGCTTATGCACGCTCGTATTTTTCACGCGAGCGGACGTTGAAAAGCAGTTAATTACGATTGCATTCGGAGTCGAGCGTGTATCGCGGTAAAAAGCTAAAAGAGAAACTTCTCATTATGTACGCTATTCAGAATTGTTTCAAAATCTTCCTCAGCCTTAGACATTTAGATCTTAGAGCCCACTTTATTGAATATAACATATCATATTAAATATAATTATCTTTTTCTCAAAAGTAATCCAAACCAGAAATTTCATGCTTCTGAAGTTATTTTAAAATTTAAAGCTCATAAAAATGAGAGAATACAGAAAGTGTATACGCAAAAATATTATTGGATCACAAAGATCCAGCCGAACTGTATAAGACATATTTCTATACATTTACATATAATTTCTATATTCTATTTCTATTATTTGGGTTATTCAGGGAAAATTTTTATGGCACACACAACAACTTGCCGCAATAATTGAAGTTAATTAATGAATATAATTACGCTTTCTTTAAATGTACAACCGCGCGTTTATTAATATCCGTCTTGTCTCTTCAAATTATTCGGACATTTTGATCATCAGCTTTTTCTTACATTCTTTACTTTACGTTTTTCATCCGTGTAATTGCATCTGCCATTCTGCCACATGCTGTTTCATGACAAAGTCTGTCTCTATATCGTGGCACGAGTCACTTAATTAATCCATTGCAAACGTACAGTAACCGTAGTGTGGCGATTGTATCCTTTTAAGAATCGTGCAGCGCGAAATGCAATTGAAAGGTAAACGCAGAGGTCTGGATGGTGTCCCGACTTTGTGTGCGAAATATGCCCAGGTATTCCCCTCTAAAAGTATTTACGGGAGAACGCATGTCGAAACAATAGCTAACTAACAATTCGTTTATTTCCCATTCGCAGAATGCGCCACGCCGTTGCACACAAAACGTGGTCTGTAAAGTTTGCGTTGCATAGAACGTTTTTTTACGCCAGTTTAGATCGATTTTAAACCTTCTGTTGAAGACAAAAAATTGATACTAGTTAGTTCAATTTTTGATATTATTTTAGTTACTGAGCCTACAGAATAATCTGATAATATTATAATATGATTTTTGTCAAGTAATGTTTCAGAAAAATGCAAGAAATATTCTTCGCATTTGTTTTCGTATTTTTTTAATATGTAGATATAATCTACTATTATCTGGTTATTATTTAAAACTTTTTTGTGTGTCATTAGAAAGCAGAACCAGTCTCTTATATTTATCTGAACTCTCTCTTGATTTTGATCTCTGTCTGAAGTTCATTGTACACAAAATTCGCATAAAGTATCTGTGATTTATGAAGTTCCCTCTTTCTCACGCTAAAAAGTACAAGTTTACTGATCCTGATAAACTCCCGAAAAGACGCGCGTAGCTCGCATAATCGTGCCTAAATGCGCGAATGTGTGGGAGAAGGAAACTGACTGGATTTCGGGAATAGGGAGCGGTTGCGTCCATCCAGATTATCACGGTCCAGAGTATCGAGGTAGAAGAAAGTGGGAGAAAGAGGGACCGAATAAGAGAGGAAGGCGAAGCTCTCTCTGGTGCGTCATAAATTCGACTTATCGGGTCAGTCTTACGAGCATACACATATTTATATTCCTATACCTACATGAAATTGTTAAGACGCCTTAAGCCGATTATCGAAGAGGGTCAAACTGACCTTGAAGGGTTTCTTCACCGTCTTCTTATTCGCTTTTTCAGTTCGTTCTTCTTACGAATATTAAAAAAAGTTACGTTTCATTAAATATTTTTTTTTATTTAATTACAAGAATTCATTGCTTTGCGATCATTTTTTACTTTTAAACAGAGCATCCTTATTACTTATATACTTCGATTCGCATTAATTATTTAATCTATTAGTAGTTATATACCGTGTTATATAAATGCAATGTACATATTATATATCTTTCTAACGATTAATTATTAAATATTAGCATTTATTAAAAATAATCTAATTGAGGCTTTATTAAATTAATTGCATAATTTTAATGTACTGTAATTTTAACTTATAATAATTTATTACAGCCTTTCGAACTTCTTTATAAATCGCTTTTATATTCGTGCGATCTATCACTAATCGGCTTATTTTCCATTATTATCCATTACTAATGTATGAATGGATCGCGCGGGTGAACATAACTTGTAGATTTAAACAGATAATGAGCGATGTAAGGAACATTTCGACATCCGATTCGTGAAACAAAGAGTTATCGAGGGAGAATAATCTCAATATAAATAACCGTTGAATTTAATTCGATAGACATAATCCGATTATAAACGTGAAACCCCTTCCTTATTTCGAAAAGCTCTACCGCGGCACGTCGTCACGTGGCTTTCGACTTCGAAGTGGTCAGTATCTCGAAGCCAGTTAAAACAGATTCGAAGATGGGTGGCCAGATAAGGATCTTTATGGACAACGAACGTCCTCTTACAGGTGGCATAAATCCTGCGCGACTAATTAGAATTTTATAATGGAACGAAAGTGGGTATCAGATTACGGTCGGCGCGCCGTCTGGGGGTCATAATTACAAAATGCTGGCGCATGTGCCGAATTTACATTCTATACTTGGTCCAAGATGAGATCACGATGAGACTCTATGGCGACAATATACTTGTCATATCTAAAAAAAATGAGAAAAGAAAAAGGAGCAGACACGCGCGAAAATTAAATGTTATTAAAAATTTGGATGGCGATGCATTAATGAAACTATTATGTAGGTTTAAAAATAACATAATCGATTTGATTAATATATAAAATTAAACAAAACTGTTACACTATTATATCTCACCGTTAATTAATTTTTAACTAACGTTTATATTGAGATAAGAACATCATAATTTGCCGCCTTTTTTTGGGACAACATTTCCTATTTCCTCCTTTAACCAAAATTATGCGCGGGATGTCCATGGAAATAAAAATTATTTTATTATTTACCGTAAGAGATAGTCGTAATAGTCTTATGTCACATGAGTTACCCGCACGTAAACATCTGTGTACACCGCGGAATTACGACGATGTAAATTGAGAGTGGTGCGGAAATTAAGGTAAATGCAAACGGTGAAGATCCAAGAGCTCTCGACGTGCTGTGCCAACGACTCTTCATTTTTTTTCGCGGATAAGTCGAGTTCCGCTTCCACGCAATTATACCAGTGACGTTCATTTAACCGTTATGATTTATTACACGTTTCCGGTCGTTCGCCAAGTCGAAGTATGAGCATTATAAAATTATGCAACGTAATCTCGTGGACTGTAACGCTATCGTTAATAGTTATTCCTGAAATGTAGAAAGTATCAAATTTCTTTTAAAAAGACTTTTTTCAACATATTTTGTATATTTTATGATATAATTTGTAATCTTTCTAATTTTTATATTACAAGATGTATAATATTCAAATTTCAATTTGATTGTACTTTACATTGTTAGTAATCAACGTACTTTTTTATTATAACTCAAAATATTCAACAGAAAATACATTTATTATTGTACATATATAAAAGAATAATAAAACAATAAAACAAAATATAGATTGTATAAATTAATAGTTGCCAATAAACAATGAATACTATATTTTATGGATTTTCAATTTTGTCGAGAAAGTTATTCATTGTAAATATAATAGTTTTCATTGAAATAGATTTTATAAATTGATAACAATTATCATGCTGACAGAGCTATTCCTGTGAATTCCGATATAATGGATTCCAATATTTAAAAACCATGGGACATTTTCATATCAATATAAAATTTAGAAAAATGACGAGACGTTATTGATAACCCAATATATTTCCATAAATCTACCGACATCCTTTCAACTATATTTAACGCTTGCTTTATAAAAGAAAACGTATAAATTAATACAATATTTAAATATTTAATACTTAATGTAAATATTACACATATAAATTTACTTTAATTATTATCAATTTATTCTTATAACATCACTGAAAAAAAATTCTGGTTAAAAACGGACGAATCAGAAAAATCTTGTAAAATTGAT
>VBVQ01005744.1:0-10967 GCA_011636635.1 Tetramorium simillimum | reverse complement strand
CTCCTCCTCCTCCTCCTCCTCATCGCCGTTACTTTGATCGATGGCGTTATGTGCGAGCAAGGAAGTATGTAATTGTAACGATTCAATAAATAATTGCATACTAAGCAGCTCGCTCTTATATATTCTATATTTGTACATGTACTTTATCATAGAAATAAACGTGCTGCATACATGATATGCTCGTCAAATTGAAAACTACATAATCAGACGTAATTTATCGTCTGATTAATTGGTCCATTGATCATTTAGAAGATCCTTCGAGAAATTCTCCATGAACCTGGGGCAAGCAAAATTTTTTTTATAGTCGGTCTACAGCGAAACGAAATCGCAGAAATCCAGGGGAAGCGAGGGACGACACTGGCGCGCTGATAAATTCGGTACGTCGGCGGTTTCACTCGCGTTTACATAAGATTTGTTTCACGCGCATATGGCGTACTCGCTGGTGAGCGAGAGAGCGGCACACACGTGTCACCGCACGTGTGCGTGCGTCCGGACGATAGAAGGAAATGTTGCACCTGAGAGAACGAAAGAACGCGTCGTGAGCGCAACGTCATTGCCAACGTGCGCAGGTATATACCTTCACTTTCCACTTTACCGCTAAACGCCTCTTTGACATCCGCGAACGCGAGCACCTCTCACGACGAGCTACAGTCGTAACGCGTCCCGTCTTCGCTTGTCCCGCGACTGTTCTGTCTGAAAAAAATAAATCAAAGAAAAAAATTGTTCACGTTTCGTTCTTCGTTGAGACGGATTAAATGGAAAAGAATGGAATTCAGAAAAGTTCACCGATAATCTCTGACCTCGCTGATTATTGTAAAAAAATCTATAACTTGAAACGAGATCTCATTTGTTTTATTTCTGAGTCGGCCGTTTAGATTGCAGACGTCCGTCGCTGTATCAGGAAGTCCAGCGAAAGTGGGATCGCCAATTCTCCCAGCATTGCCGAGTTTTAATCGGCGAGCGATCGAGTTACACGTATCAGGCGTTTCCACACGTAATTTCCGACTAATCTCCTGTACACACCAGGGAAACATTATTACCTCGTTTGCGGTTTACGGTTGCGAATCATCAAAGAGTGTAATTATCCTGAGTCGCTGAATGAAACCGTCGATTACCACAGATGCGGGTGACTTTCGAGAAGCGTAATTACAAATCGCAGAGACCTAATTCGCAAGAAGATAACGTAATCTCAATACGATTTAATTAGAATATTACGAGCAGAAGGAACGGGGGAAAAAAATGCTATACGCATAATGCCATTATAAGGTCACTGGGAAGAATCATCGTAGGTGCTACTTTCTCTCGCGAGCACTACGCACCATTTTTAATGACTTCGGTTCTCCACGTCGATCGAACGTCGTGCAATTTCTCTCGTTACACTCGCGCTGCTCCAAATTTCAATGTTAAGTTCGTCAATTAAATGCCAGATTAAATTTTATTACTAAGAGAAGTGCTCGCAGTCGAGGTATTTAAAGAACCTTGACTGCGCCAGAGTTGCATTATGCCGACATAATGTTAACTCAAGCATATCCATTATTTATTGCCACGCAAATGCGTGTTATGAGTTTCGCGAAAACTTGTGCAACTCTTGCACATGCAGTCGCAGCGGCGCGTCTGGAATAGCTGAAGAACTCTTCCGGCACTTAGAGATTCTTTACGCGTTCTTCGCGTGTAAATCGATTGCCTGCACGCTTGGCTGAACGGCGAAATAACGGTGCATCGCGGCTCGAGTTTAACGAGTTTAAGTGGATTCGCGAAATCCGTATTAACGTTATAAGCACCGAAGATATTATTAGCGCGCTGGCATTTCGCACGGTGTCAATAACGGATTTAACATTCTATGACTATCAGTTTAACGCCTCGCGGAGATTTCTATCTGACGCAGTTCTGAATCTCCGGTTTAAATACGCGAAATAAGGAAACCGCGCGGAACTGATTCTGAATTATGCTAATGTCTGGAAATTCGTGTAGTATATGCTAATGCGAGACTCTGCCTCGTCTTTTTTAGACGATCTTTTAGCGCATTTACGTTTCACCGAAAGGCGCATAAACGCTCGTTCTCGCGTACTCCACGTGTCCAAACATATTGGAATGCCCACAATCACGTTTCTCGCTTTCTCAAACTTCTCCCCTGGAATTTCTCCCGCCCATATTTTCTACACGCGTCTCAGGCTCTCCGTGCATATGCGAGCCTCCTCATCATTTCAGTCCCCGTCCTGTTGACGTAACACAATGACAGTCGATTATAGAAAGAATCCTATATCGAAGACGTAAAAAAAATCTCGCAATTTTTGACGGAGAAACGCTCAATTCTCAAAACTATTCTACGTTGCACGCGAAGGTAAATTCTGCTTGTATCGCTACCTGCCTGTTCATTCATTAAAGTCACCGTTTTGTCACCACTGCCGGAGCGTAATCGTGCGTGGCTCGGAGCGTAACAACGCTTGACGGATAGAACGCAGTAAAAGTGGAACATGGGCACTTGATAGCCAGCAGCCAGCCGGCCTCATTCGGAATACAAGAGCGTAAATACACTCGTAAACGTGTCTCGAGTAAGCGATCCCCAACCTTGACATTTTCCTGGTTTAGCGGCTTTCGAGCATTAAATCATCTGTACAATCGCACGCGATCGTGATCTTCTCCTAAGAATAAACAAAATGTTATGACTTTCGGAATCGCCCGAGATGAAGAATGGTAAAGCGATCTTCTTCGCACAAACAAGCGTTAAAGATGAAAAAACATTTGAATTCCCGCGTAGGATTACAGTAAATTACGAAACTCTTTGTTGCTTTCATGAGAGGGCGAAGAAAGGAGAGAAATCCTTTCCCACAATGTATTTACATGCATATGAAGCATGTTCATGCATATTTTCTATGCGTCAAATGGAGAATCATTACCTCTTGTATCGCGCTTTCCTTTATTTTCTCAGTACATTGCCAAAAGAACAAAAAGGACGAGGACAAGAAAGACGAGGAGTTCAAGTGTCCGGAGGGTCAGGGTAACGGTAATTTCGCCGATCCGGCAACCTGCAGGAGGTTTTATCAGGTAATTCATATCATTATTAATTTATCAGATAATTATATTTCGCATATAGGTATGCGAAGTATTACTAAGGTGTTCTAATTACTTTTATTACCGGTCAAATCTCGATTATTTATCTTCTCTACGATTATTCTCCTTGTGTGGTTACATGTTTATACTTTGTTTCCCGAAAGTGCGTCGATGGATATCCTTACTTGAATCGATGTCCGTCGGGGTTGCATTTCGACGACATCAGCAAGTTCTGTACCTTCAAAAACGAGGCGCGATGCGGACCGATCGAGACCAGTAAGCGAATACTTTTATTTTACAAATTAAATTACGTTGAAATAAACGGAGACAAGATCTAGAGAGGAAGCTGCAGATCTTCAAAAAGTGATTTTTCTAGTGTAACGATACAATTGTTACTTTTTGAATGCTCGCTGCTCTTAGTCTTTGTTTATTCATAAAAATATGTAGTTTCCAGCGAGAGTCGTGGATGCACAGTCTTCACAGTTCTGACGACGGTGCCTTTTAATTTCCAGCGCCAGCACCAATCACCGAGCCGCCGACGGATTTGGCCGAACGCTGCGACACGTCAAGCTGCCAGCTGCCGTATTGCTTCTGTTCTAGAGACGGCACGATCATTCCCGGTGGTCTTCACCCGGAGGAGGTAAAACAGCTACTCGACTGCAAATTCTCGTGATGACTTATCGATCTATTCAAACATAAATACAACGATTCGAATGATTCCAGACACCGCAAATGATAATAATGACATTCGATGGTGCGATAAATCACAATAACTTCGATCACTATCAAAAGATATTCATTCAAGATCGCGTGAATCCCAACAACTGCCCATTGAGAGGCACGTTCTTCATCTCCCATGAGTATTGTAACTACAATATGGTTCAAAGTCTGGCGCACGACGGTCATGAGATTGCGACCGAGACGATCTCGTGAGTAGCGTGAATACTCGAGATACGATTAGGTGCGCTTTTCGCTTACGAAGGCAAATGTTTTCAGACTCCAGAAGGGCCTGGAAGACAAAGGTTACGAGGAGTGGGTCGGCGAGATGATCGGAATGCGCGAGATACTGAAGCACTTCAGTAATATCTCGACCGGCGAAGTCGTCGGTATGCGAGCGCCTTATTTGAAACCTGGTCGCAACACTCAGTACAAGGTGCTCGAGGACTTCGGATACATATATGACAGTAGCGTAGGAATATCGCCGCTGAAGGTGCCGATCTGGCCGTACACTCTCGACTACAAGATCCCGCACGAATGTAAAGCGGGTACCTGTCCTACCAAATCGTTCCAAGGTAATAGAATCGTAACAAAGATCTAGTCTGTACAACGCAGAACAAAAATATAATAAACAATACATTTGATATAAAATTTTTAAAGAAACGCTTATCCATTAACGCAGGCATCTGGGAACTACCCCTGAATGCACATTATGTGGAGAGTTATGAAGGTGGACACTGCCCTTACTTGGATCAATGCGTTCTTCACAATCACGATCCCGAGGAAGTGTTCGAATGGTTGCAGGAGGACTTCAATAGATATTACGATCAAAACAGAGCGCCGTACATGATGCCCTTCCACACTAATTGGTTCCAAATCAAGGAATTGGAACGTGGTCTGTCCAAGTTTCTCGATTGGGTGGTAACGCTGTGAGTCAACATACATAATGCATATATTTATAAGAAAAATATTGATATTTTTAAATAAATATTGGACTTTTACAGACCTGACGTTTACTTTGTAACTGCCACGCAGGCGTTAACATGGATGACCGATCCAAAACCGATTAAAGCTCTGCACAACTTCGAAGGATGGTCGTGTAAGAAGAAAGAGAATTTGCCCGGACCACCGTGCAACAACCCGCACAAGTGTGCCTTGGACTTTAAGCCTGCCGAATCGAATTTCACAACGACTAGGTAGAAATTGATTCCACTATCCTCAACACACACACATATATATATATATATATATATATAAACACTAATTATATTATATATATATTATAAACATATATATAATTATTTTAACGATCATAATTGTATTCATATCATTATTAATTATTAACAGGTATATGGAAACGTGTAGAGAGTGCCCGAACAAGTATCCCTGGTTGGGAGATTCGAAAGGTACAGGGCTATACAATGACAATTACAATCCTGAAAAAAAATAGGAGTGTCACTTGAGTGAGTTAGATTTAATTTAGTGCAAGCGTTTCGTTGTTATCAAAGTAGATGTCTTGTGTGTATGTGTGTGTATGCGCGCGCGCACGTTAAATCCATTATAGACTACACTCGCATCAAGCATCTTACTTTCTCATATTGGAGAAACCTCGTAAAATTTTAATTTGTATTTCAAACGTACGAGTCAGTATGCGTAAACTTATACATCTATCTCCGTATACTTGACAACGTTCGCATCTATTAATGTTAAGTGTGTACCGCTCAATCTGAAAGAGAAAATAAAACGTTTTGATGCTACACAAAATCTAAAAAAAAAATCTTCCTTTTATTTCTGGAGAATAGTAGTTTGAAATAATTACTCTTATACAATATTTTCCTTTATTTATCCTACGTTTAAGTGGCGTTGTTTAAGTCTTGTTTTCGTTTTTAGCAAAACACTATATATTTTACATATTTATATATTTTTAAATATATACACAGTATATCTACATTCATTGCTTTGAACTGCACTGTCTGTCTGCAGGATACGCAATCAAAATTGTGCAACCACCTATGGTTTTCAATTGATTAACGAATCGGGACCCACTCCTCCAATACTTGATTATATTTTATACGTTCTGGAAAAAAAAAACAAGAGCAGCTATATAACATTTCGGATTGAATTAATATAAACAGACATGCCTCTTAATCGCAAAATACACATGTATTACTCAGTGGAACCAGGATAATTATCTTTTCATTTTTAATCACTCTTCAAGAACAGAGAGAGAGCGCGCGTTACCTGGCTCGGGAAAAAGATCTGGATGTCGTATGATATAATCTCTCAATCTTGTATCACGTTCCGCTTGATAATTGTCAACGAGCTTCTTTGCAATTTGTGACACAACATATCCCACTGCCACGAAATAAACGTGCCTCTGTATTCCTAAAGAAAAACATATCATTGATTTGAAATGCTGCACTAGCAAGTATTTATCAAATTTGTCATTCAAAATCGACAAACTTAATTCTGATTCCGTCGCAAATTAAGATTAATAACGAATCAATCGTATCGGCAAGGATTCTCGCTAATGCTGTCGGAGATACAAAAGGAAAATATGCACGTAAAAACGAAATAATAGTTGCTTTCCATTTACACCGATACACAGATAACTCTCACTTGTGACGTCATGACTCATTGTCAGTTAAATGCCGCTGTTGAATATTCCTTTTTATTCTGACAAATGAGATTCAATTGAGTTTTTACCTATAATCTGCACAAGCTTGAGACTATGTGCTTTATGTCCATTTCTACCAACGGCAGATTAACTTTAATCTCAGTTTAACTTACTTTCTATCTTTTTTAGTGCTCAGGTTAATAAAATAAAATTGTTGATAAATAATCAAAATAATAGTTGTACAAATGGAGAAAATATTAAAGAAGGAAAGTTAATTTTTAATATTGGTAAAAAATAAAAAATTAAAATAGATATTGTGAGAGCTAATACTCTTCCTAAGAATTAGAAAAAGATGAAAAGTAAGTTAAACCAAGATGAAAGTTAATCTGCCGTGGTAGAAATGAACATTAGTACTGTTAACTCACTTTAAAAGAGAGGTTATAAACCTGTATTGTTAATGACAGTTTTGTCACTTTGACGAAGTCATGACATCACAAGTGAGAATCATCTGAGTTTTGATGTAAATACTGTAAATGGAAAGCAACTAATGTCACACAAACGTCCGTAGAACTATTACTGTTACATAATCGGGCGGTGAGGTTAGGTTTGCCGAAAGACGAGAAAGGTCGCGTTCACGATGCTCGAGAGCTCGGGAAACCGAGCTGGTACTCACCGGCATAGAACGGCCTTTTGTACACCACATTCGTGATGGACGGGATCGCAAAGGCGACTCCCACACATACCACCTCCGGCGAGTACTTGGTCACTATACTGGGCTCGTAAGCGGGATCTGGCTTGAGCAGCTCCAGGGCCCACTGGACCTGCGGATGTTCACTTATCTCGTGCGAGTGATGTTTACTCATTTTTCTTTCTTCTCTTTACGACGAGAGACTATTGATTCGCGTTGAAATCGGCAATTAGGAGCGCGACGCTCCGTTCGACGAGCCGTGAACCGGTAACGAGCGAAAATTACGAGAATAACAATGGTGGATTGATGCGAACAAGATTCGTTGATGCAGGGACATCTGACAAAAAGTGGGGAAACTGATTTAGCAGAGATTCAAACCACTTTAGCGAAGATTTGAACCATTTTAGTACATAATTTTTGCAGTCATGACAATTTTTTTGGCTTTATAGAATCCGATAAAATCAGAGAGAAACCATCCACGTTTGGCGCGATGGCTAGGCCAAAGATCGGTCCCACGAAAAAGGCCGGGATGGCCGCTCACAGGTTTCTCTCTGCTGATAGAATTAAAAAGCTTTATCCGTTCACTGGTAAAAATGGACATAAGACGTTTTTCTCAAGTTTTCAACATATTTTCAAAACATCTTTGAATAACGTTTTGAAAATATCATAAAAAAGATGTCTTTTTGAGAAATTTTCAAGGTATAATTATCTGGCATACTTAGTTATCTGGAAAAAAGTCACTCCGTACTACAATTTCTATTTGATCTCTCGTCAATGCTATAGATTACATAGATATGTCACAGTGGCACGTGTTTGTGTAACCTAGCCTAACCCTCTCCATGACGGCTGTTTTTCCATTCTCGTAATTAAAGGACAGCACCCACGTGGAAGAATAACAAAGAATTAACATGAACGGGGTGAGGCGTGTAGCGTTTCATTTAACCGCTCTCTCTAGCGTGGGTATGGGGGGCTGGTACATGGGCAAGTTTTCCGAACAGAGGCGATATTCGAAAGACAATGAAACGAGTGTGTTGTCAGCGACGCAGATCCGGAACATGCCGGGTTTACCTCTGTTCGGCACGGTTTCGGCGGCCACCCCCTTCACACCTGCCGAAACCTACGACAACGACATGGGCTCCAAAGTGTCCTCGAACATCACGAGGGTGTCGCAGGTAGGTGAAAGGGATGTCAAGGGTTGGCTGAAGGATGATTAATTTCCCCCTAAATTTACTCATTGGAGACAAATGAGAGAGATAATTTCGCAATTTATAATGCTGGCACCAATAACAATAGTTTGATACTTGACAAATCGATTGGCATGCAAGAATTTTGTTTTGTATAAATAATCCAGTGGTGATCAAGTGTGAAAGGAATTAACTTTAGTAATTTACCGATGAATAGAAAGTTTGCTGAATTATTTATAATACTGTTAGAAGTTCTAATGACTATATTGGACATTGATAATATTGCGGCAGATTATGAAATTTGGTTTTCCCGGATTGGATCATGTCAGGTCGTACGAGGATTTTGTGCTTTCTTACGACAGGCGAAACAGAGTTGCTCACTGGGTGTTTGAGCACTTGAACAAGGACAGGTTGCAGAGTAACAAGGAGGTGGATCGCTCAAAGTGTGAATTCAAACCTGATCAGAGTATACACCCTTTCTTTAGGTAAAATATGTAATTTCTAATACATTATTCTCAGATTATGTCTAAGTTATTAGAAGAGAAAATATACAAATTTAATTTAATGGATCGAATTAATCAAGTCTTAATTTTGACGATGCCAACAGATCAGAAAATACAGACTACAAGGGAAGCGGATATGATCGTGGTCATTTGGCGGCAGCTGGGAATCACAAAGTGGAACAGAAACACATAGAGCAAACTTTCTTCCTAACCAATATGGCACCACAGGTCGGAAAGGGTTTTAATCGAGATTCCTGGAACAGGTTGGAGAAACACGTTCGAAAATTGACAGCGGTCTACAAGGACGTTTACGTATGCACAGGGCCGTTGTACCTTCCTAAGTATGTTGCTTGCTGGCAGTTTTTAATTTGGTTTTGAATCTTGTTTATTTTTATATTACTATATGCATTTTTAGAAGAGAAACGGATGGAAAGAAATATGTACGTTATGAAGTGATAGGCGCGAATCATGTGGCAGTGCCTACACATTTTTACAAGGTGATCGTCGGTGAAACCAACGACGGCAAGCTCGAAATGGAAGCTTTTGTGATGCCGAATACGCCGATTGACGATAACACGCCACTCACTAATTTTCAGGTAATGCTTTACATTCTAAGAAATAAAACTATGGAAATGATATTAAATTATGTAAGTTACATTTTATATATATAAAAATTATAAATATATATTTAAGTATCGCAATATAAACGTAATTGAATTGTCAATACAATTGCTTATTAGAAGAAAATATTAAAATTAAACGTATTAGAATAATTGTATGAGTGTGAAAGAGATAAGCGATGTATTAAATTTATTTATTATATAACAAGATATAATAAATTTATACTATAAGAATTTGATCATTTTTTTAACAGGTGCCACCAGACAGCATCGAACGCGCTGCTGGACTTTTATTCTTTGACAAACTATCGCGCAATAAATTGAGTAAAGTAAACGGCAAGAGCACAGTCTAAATTTCACGACTGCCCATTTTCTGCTCCAATTTTTTTCCCTAACTGATTGAAAAATGCCAATTTTCAGATATTCAGATTGTATAGAGTTTCTGACACATCATCAATTGTATATTTAAATTTAATTTCTGACACATCATCAATTGTATATTTAAATCTAGTCGATAATTTTTTGTACATAAGTTTTAAAAGTTTATTGTACATAAGTTTTAGAAGTTTTATCATCATGACATTTTATGTATACTATATATTTTAACTGCTCTGTATTTTGTTGAATAATAAACATTCAGATATTTGTTGATGTGTTAATCAGTTCGTTTATACATGCGTTTATTGATTTTGTACATTTAGTCGTCCACTTAGAGTTGCTATATCTACTAGTAACGCACTGTATTGTATATTTTTGACTCGATCATATCGAATAAAACGCGCTCAAATCTATTGTATTTATTCTCTCGACTTACAAGCCGAGGATTTAAATATTTTATTAAATTTTACCGCAAAATAGAAATTATATGTATAAATAATTTTTTAAGATTGCTTTTTTTGAACTGAATAAAAACGGAACAGTTATTAATTTGAATTACACATATTCGAATAATTTTACATATTTTGGAATTGGCAAAATTGTTTAAAAAAGATATAAAAAGATATAATTAATACAATTTATTTTTTTGGAATATATAAATATGGAATGTATATATATATATATATATATATATGTATGTTACATATACATTTGGATTTTCTTCATTTCTCTCATTTCAGATGTTGGGAACTCAGTTTTGAACACAAATGTCATAAGTGAAAAATCAAACGCTTATAAAATTGCAAGATGATTTTTACAGAGTAAAATCTTATAAGATATCGCCTCGTCGCTACTTTGGTCGTGGTACAAGTACGTATCGGTTAATACGTTCGTTATCGTCAAATATCTAATAATCATATAAAATTCTAAATATGATAGTCATTATTAATCTTTTCAGCTTACAAACTAAGTCTATGTACAAAATTAACAGGCGCGCACTAATGTGAGTTTTTCCATGCGCGTAGAGAGTTTTTCTTTCTTATGCTGACACCGAAAAAGCTGGATTGATTCGATTTTTTTACAGTAAGTCAGAATGTGTCGCTGTTTGACGATATTTAAAACTTAAGGTGGTTCTTCAGTGACTCTCCTAGTCAATATCGCTACCTATGTGAAACTTTTTCAAATTCATTGTAATGATTCCTAAAAATC
>VBVQ01005743.1:0-11003 GCA_011636635.1 Tetramorium simillimum | reverse complement strand
GAACGAAGGGCGGGGGGTGGGGCGGCGGGCAAGAACGCCGACAAGCTGATTAAAAAGTCGCCCCGCGAACCCGGGGTATGAATATAATCTCCGACAAATATTTAAGTTGCCAGCGCTGCGCCGCGGAGGTCGCCGTTGTTGACTGCGCGCGTTACCCGATAACGAAGTGACCCTACCCGAAGCGTGGCTATCTCGCCGGAAATAATGCCACTTCGCGAATTAACCCGTTCAAAAGCGCCGACTCGCGCTTTCCCGTGATTATCTCCCGCGGTACGATACGATGAATCAAAGAGAATAGAAATTCCAGTGCCTGCAAAAGCAAAATGCGTAAACTGTAAAACAAATCTGAATTTTCGAGTCATTTGGATATTCCGATATTCGGGATAGCGCAATTCTATTCTGAAATTCAAATATTCGAAATACTTCGATGTGAAAGCCTGGTAATTATTCAAAACATCTGTATTATGCGATTATTGGATTATTTACAATCCAATATTGAGATAATGAGGTTGCAATTTGAATGCAATGATCCAAATCAACGTAATTTCTCGTAATTGCGGAAATAACATTAAGAATTTACTTTATGAACAGACGAAGACCTGAATTTCAATAGTTTATAAATACTTAGAATACTTATTACATATAAACGCAGAGCTTCGTGCGGTAGCTGAAAATCCGAAACGCAGTTAATCGTAAAAATATATAGAGACTCGAATTCATATCGATATTTATTGCTTCGGTTTTCTGCTGTGACAACAAAAGATCGTGTATCACCTTCCGCGGTTGAGGCCGAAAAATATTTTTGCCGTTATCAGATAAAACTCAAGCGACGAAAAAATACGAGAGAAAGGAGGGCTTTAGCCAGCGCGCGAATCTGCCGGGTAAGCGCTTTTCCCCCGACACCCCGCTAAAGCGGAGAACGCGGCGGAGTTCTCGGTTATGTAGAAACATTTTATATAATCCCGCGTACCGCATCGGTGAAGAGAATCTCTAAAAATACCGCCGCGTTTCCTAAGACTTGTATTCTTATTCTGGCCGATCGGAAACGTCAGCGATTTCGTCCATCGCTGCCTTTGTCGTTCACTGACTTTAAAAAAAAAATCGCTCCATAAATCCGTGATTTCTACCGTGTATAATATAGGGAAAAAACCTGACGCAGAGATTAAACTGTGTAGGATTATAGAATATTATGTCGAACGCTTATTCCTAAAAAAAAATATTTATTATTACATCGTGTATTATATATATATTTTTGTTTTTCAATGTGAAATCAAATCCGTATTAATAAAAAAAAATATAGAAAAAATACGAACTTCACATAACTTTGTATTATCAATAGTATTTAAAGTCTACTCGTATTTTGTAAGAATTATATACGCTACATTGCACGCGCGCGAACGTATGTGTGCACGTTTATATATAATATTTCCTTTTTTTTAGAAAAATTTAGTTCAGACTTTTTAAATATGTAATAATTTCGATTAAAATATATCATATAAGAATATATGTATTATTAAATGAATTTTATATCAAGAATTTTATGTATATCTTAAAAACGATTTATATACATATACATATGTATTACATAAGATGTACATAAAATCCTTTTAATAAAATTCATTATATATTTCATAACAATATACAATTTATGACATATATTTCAATAAAAATTATTACATATTTTTAAAAATCTAAATTAAATTCCATTTCTAAAAGATACATGTGTAATTCCCATCAATATCCTAATTGCGAATATTGCGGCCCTTTGACTCTAACACGCGAATAGCCCCGGGGACTTGAATTATTTAATTATTTGCAGTATTCCACAGCATTAATTAATCAACCGTAGCTTTCACTTGCCAAAACCGTTCCGCGATCCGTCTTAGCAGTCGCGATTTCCTAATTGAGCCCTACAAAGGATATACATCACAAACAGTTCGACTTGCTGAGCTCTCGCGCTACGTATCTCAAATGCAAATCGAAGTCGAACGGACGAGAAGCAAATAAATAGGTAACTGTGTTTACGCCAGTATTATTAATCCATTAAGTAATTCTTCCTTTGAAACAGCGAATCTGAAATCTCAAGAACATCGACGCGAGAATAGCACCTTGCGAATGGTTGTAACAACATATTAAGATAAAAATGTACGAATATCGTTTATCTGTAAAAATTACGTAACGGTTTTTAAAACGCTATCTCCAGAGAGAAAGCGCGACTCGTTATAATTATCCCGCGCCGTTTGAAGACACCGTAATACAACGGAGGATTAGCATTTTTGATACGGGCACCGCTAATTAATCGCCGCCCGTAATGGGGGGAACGCACGCGCGAGCGCGGCGATTAGGCGCGCGGCTAATCCACGCGCTGGACGATCGCCGTCGGCCTGCCGGAGCGTCGCGACGCGGCTCGACGGCGCGCACAGACGGCCGTGCGATATTGCGCTAAACCGAGCAATTACCGGCCGTAATCCCGGTAATAGAATTCCAATATGCGTGCCAATTGGACCGAGTCCTCCCGAGTGCGGGCGTGCAGGCGCGAACCGGCGCAGGCCCCGAAACCTGCACGCCCCGACGAAAACCGTGACACGGTTCGCCCATTAGCCACGGTCCTCGATTATCCGCGGGTTGTTTGGGTGTGCACACACGCAGCGCACGCATCTCCCCATACACATATGGATATCGAGCGCATATGTGCGCGCCGAGGGAGGAGAGGGGGGGGGGACGAGCCGCAATAAGGGGTCCCGGAAAGGACACACACGGCCCGCACGGATCTGTCCCTTCGTCCGCCGATCTTTCGGATCGCACGTTCGACACGATGATGTGGTCACGATCACTGTTAGCACAATTTCGAAATCTGCCGACCTGGCGGTCGACGTGATTACTGCGTATCGAGTGCGATCCACGTGTAGCGCGGATATAGAATAGAACAGGAGGAAAGATATCTGTCCGGAATCTCGGGACCGAATATTGAAATCGGTACTATCTCGGTGAGTTCAATTCTCGATGCGGACGCGGAATTCGATCCTGTGCAGGGCGGACATGTAAAAATGTAACTGTGCGTCAGTCGTCGGGTTTCATTACGTGTCTGTGTACTCGTAACGCCGGACTCGCGAAAATTACACCGGTTGCTACGTCCATGAAATATACTATCTCTATTTAAACATGCGCTTTTTTCACTCTGAACATAACATTGTCAATCAAGATGACTTAGAAAAACGCTTTAAAAAAGAGCACGAGTTGACAAATAAATAAAGCCATTGAGTGCAATAGGATTTTAAAAAAATAAAATTTTCGCACACAGAGATTGTTACACACACATACATACATAAAAATTTAAGCTGTTGTTCTGTTTAAAAATTATTGTATCTATTTTTAAGACAAAACTTCAGAGAATCCGCGTTACACGACATTAACTACATGGAAAAAAAATGCTTTTGAAATACTTCGTGCATTGCATATTCTAATATTGCATAAAACTACTTACATAGTTCTGAAGCTGGGAAAGCATGGCGAACAGGAATGTGGAGAGGAGATGGTATCAACTCGACATGGAAACAACCATTGTGAGCTTCTCGCGCGTAAGGAAGTGAAAAAAGGTGGATGTTACTGCGTCATTGACAGTCGTGTCGAACTTCCGTATTGTGCCGCGAGCGTGGACCTTCCGCTTTTGCGCGTTTATTCGCGATCGGTTGCGGGAATGAACGGCGAACGTGGAATTTCACTCTGAATATACAGAAACAGAACCAATATTACAAACTGCGTCGTTCGACGATGCGCTCGCACATTGTGCAATCACGCGAAGCACTAAAATATACTAGTCCTTCACTTATCCGATGAAATTCAGACCGATCCCTTCATCGCCAAAAAAACACTCCGTGTCATCATGGCACATATGGGATTGCACACACCTAAATCAGAATTATTGGAAACTAATGTGTAATGGTTTTCTCAAGTCATGACATGCTAAGTGCTGAATAATAAATGTGAGAGGAAAGCTTTATTTTCTCGAACAGAAAAATGCCCTTTTAAAATGTCACTTTTTCTCTTATTTCATAACATTTTTAGAGTTTTTTCCGTTCCTCGAAAACCCTTGGATGATCCTCTAACATCCCTAAGACGAGTAAATTACTGATATAATACCTTGTATTATATCAGAACGACACTGTAAACTCCTATGGGTTGCCACTGCTCCTACTTAATATTATAATAAACTTAATTTGACTAAAACAATGAGATAAAATTAGTCCGACATATTGAGTAAGCCTTATTCAATATGTTGTTAATTTATGTAATTTAACCCACATTAGGCAAAATCTTAACTTCCTTTTAGTCAAAATTAATAAAATTGAGTAGGAGCAGTGGCGACTGAAATAGTTAAAAATGACTCAAATTGAGTATAATTTGAGTCATTTTTAACTATTTCAATACGAGTTTAACAGTGGAGAAACTCAAGTTTAGTAAAAATACTACTTATTGTTAGTTTATCTTATCACTACAAAAACACATCGCATCTTCCAATTAAATGAGTACATGAAACAAAGGACTAAGAGAGTTCACGATCAACGTGTGTGTGTGTGGGGGGGCAAGCATCGAGGATTCTGCGAGAGGATATACGAGGAGAACTCGGGTAAGAGGATCCTTTGCCGTTAATTGGACTAGGTCCGATGATGTCGCCGTGCGAATTGTCGGCCACGAAATTACCCCGATATCTTCTCGCGCCGTCATTTAAAGCTCGAGCGGTACAATCGGACGTTGCTACACGGATTTTCTTTTCCGTGTGCCTCGCCGACGACCCCGAAGGGAGTTCAATTACCCAGGCGATGAGACCGACCGACGAGTTTTCGTCGGGACGAAAATCGCAACGAGAGACGAAATAAGACGCGAAGAATAATAAAACGTAACGCCCTCGAGGCGTTCTCTTTTTCTTCCCGCTTCCTCTTCGCAATGGCACAGCTCGCGAGCGTTGCACGTCTGACGTAAATTATCGATGTTATTGGAGCGCGAGATAAATTTAACCCCGATTCATTGCGCGATTACATTTAATTGCCTCCAATTAAATCGCCGTTCCAATTAAAATCGACGCGAGCGCAGAGGGTTCATTACGATTTATTGGACCAATGGCGGCCCTTCTCTCTGTCCTTTATCTCGTACACTCTTACATCATAGATTTGCAAAGAATTGAAACAAAGACATCAATATGCTTCTTTGTGCTTCATTTTAGAGATACTTCTTAAAAAAGTTATTTCGTTCTTTTTTTTTTATTCAAATGCTTGGATAGATTTGAACAGTTTGTAAAAAGACAGTTTGTAACAGATATTAGAAGACGATTTAAATTTAAAAGTAATTATCTTATTGTAATTAAAATATTTTTAATATTGCTTTTCCATGCAAAGAAGACGTTTTATTTATTTTTATTTAAAATCATGGTGATATTTAAAACGTATTAAGTAATTTAACATTACATTTCTTAGAACAATATCATTTTATCTCACTAAAGAGTCACTACTGTCCCTATAGTAAAAAGCTAACACATTTTTATTTCATACGAAAATACAAAAGTACATGTATTTATCATAAATATATATTTAAAGAATTGAGAGAAAAAATGTTCATGGAGCATAAAACGAATGCGCAGGAAGCGTGGAAGCGTTCATTGACTAGTCGGCGGTGAACCGCCACTGTCATACTGACTCTTGTTTCTTAATAAATAAGCAGCGAGGAAGTTTATAGGGTCGGCAGGCCTCTCTTTGGCCAAACACGACAAAGCTTGCAGTAATATCGGCACTACAGTCTGGTCTAAATACTGTCTGGTTGGAAGAGATTGTACTTCGACACGAGGTTTCTTTGCTGGTATGCCGGACAGATCACCATCTTTATCCATCCCTATGACTTTCTGCAATCAAAAAGATACAGGATTTATACGTCGGCGAAAAATAGTATTCCAAAAGCGCTTAAATAATTGAAGAACTGTAATCTCGTTTGCAAATATAAGTGTCTCGTAACGCCGGATTTAACTCTTACATCTCAAATAATTTCATCACGTTGATGATTAAGAAATAATCTTCAAAATGATAGATAAGATCTTTAAAATTCACCTGCCCTGTCTCTCGCTTTGAACCATACAACTGCTCCAATTACTCTTTCATATTTGTAAAAGTAACAGTTATTTCAGATGTAAGAGTTAAATGGGACATCTTGTACTTTACGATTGTTAAATGTGTTATTCTTGGGTTCAAAACGCATGCTCCACATTTGCAAGAGTGTTGTTGCTTCAACGAAGATTGTTATCAGCTGGCGAACGTCAGGTGATAAGCGATAAGGACGCTACGTCCGCGGCCGCGCTAACCGGCCCCTAACCTAACTTTGGCTCCACCGTAAACGCGTGGAGATTTAAACGTATCGCATCTATCGTCGTGGCAGACACGTTTGGCAACTCCAACGGAATATCACCGTTCGTGCGGGCCAGCAGTTTCGACGGTTTCTAGGTTATGTGCTCACTTACGTGGGTTGTCTCGGTTACGGCATTGGTGACGGGTTGAGCCGGCGTTGACACTTCCGTCCGTTCCTCGGTTGCGTTTTCTGCCGTTAAAAAAGAAATAAAGAGTGAACGGCTGTTATTAGAGCGTGATTTCGAACGCTGGGCCTAGCCGAGCGATGGCCGGACCGGCCCATGGTTACGCGGAAATAGAAAATAAGTGGACACATACCACCGCCGGACGCCATGGTGTAAACAATCGTCACTGCCGACTGACGTCGAACTATCGCGCCGAGATAACGTCGCCGCCGTTGAGCCGGTAAAGTGCGCTGTCGACAAGGTAGCTTTTGAGGACCCGCAATCTATAAACAAGGGCCTCATGGGCCGTAAAATGATAATAACAATGAACAGGATGCAATAATCAATAATGTAATAATAATAACGATGGCTTATCGAAGACCAATTTGCCAGTGCGACTTACCGAAGAGCAATTTGCCAGTTATTACACGTTTTATGTCATAAAATTAAGCTATGTGAGCCTAGACCCCGATTTTTTTAAATTTTACTTTTCTATACGGGAAATGATAGCATTTCATTTGTAGTCGTTTGTAGTTGAACGGTTCAAAAGTTATAAAAAGTCAAAGATATTGCAAAAGGCTAATTTTCCCATTTCTTGAGATATCTCAAATCCGCTTGCGCAGTCCTTTTCAGAATCGTGTATAGTTGTTTGTAACAATTTTCCTTTCGTTTGTGTGTAGTTA
Organism: Tetramorium simillimum; assembly: GCA_011636635.1. Lineage (NCBI taxonomy): Eukaryota > Metazoa > Arthropoda > Insecta > Hymenoptera > Formicidae > Tetramorium > Tetramorium simillimum. The sequence continues at coordinate 3,767 of VBVQ01005743.1, read as the reverse complement.
AATGGTTTAAAAGTTATAAGAAATCAAAGATATTGTAAAATGCTAATTTTGCCTTTTCTTGAGATATCTCAAATCCGCTTACGGAAACAAAATTGTTGTTACTACAGACAACTACAAACGAAATTATAATTTTATCACAAGATAGAATTTTATTGTGCAAGAAAGTAAAAACCGAAAATATGCTCAGATGTTGAATTAGAATAAACTTCCTGGTTCAGAGTCTTTCTCCTCGAGCAAAACCTTGTTAAAAAAATATTTATTCTATTATTTCGATTTATTTTGAATATAATTTCTGTTCAACTGCATTACGTATTTTGATCCATGTGTAATTAATTCAAATGTAATTAAATTAAATTTGTAGAATATTCAATTTTATATAATTTATTAAACCTACACAGGAATAATTAATTATTTAATATTTTGTTACTAAATATTAATACTAAATTATAACATAATGAAAATACATACACATATTATTTATTTATTTAAAATTTAGTTCGTATTTTATATATACATATATCTATGATAAAAAATATAATTATAATATAAAATATGATATTATTCTTAAACTGTGCGAATAAGTCCCGATTGTTAACGAGATCTGTAAAGCTGGCACGACATTCTGAGTGTCGGGCTGATTACTTATCGCGGTTCTAGCGACAGTTCTAACTAGTTCTAGCAGAGTTCTATGCTCTACAATCATTTTTATACAGAGTTTCGGCGGTAATATATTTTTTAATAATTTTTAAATTTCTGATATCAGCACGAGATTAAAAAATATGTAATCACTCGAGATTAAAAAATATGTAATCACCGCAACTCTGTTTAAAAATGATCGTAGAGCATAGAACTCTGCTAGAACTAGTCAGAACTGTCGCTAAAACCGCGATAAATAATTAGCACGAGACTTTTCTTCGAGTGTCGTGCCGTGTTTAATATTAAAAGTGATAAAAAAAGAGTAACTGTAAAATTTTTTTTAACATTATATATAACGATAGAACTCGAATAGTACTAACTGGAACTATTGTTAAAAGTGATAATATTTATTGTATTCTTATATTTATTGTATTCATGCATGTCATATAATAAGTGTATATAAAACGTATCTGTAGGTATAAATAATTGATAAAAGATTGAAGAGAAAAACGAGTCGGCGATCGTTTTAAGGTTTCTTTATTCAACGCAAAGTTAGACGCTACAACTTTGGTACAAAAACATAAAGTAGTGGCGTTGAGAGGAAACGGTACACTGCGAGCGGATCCTCGAGTCTCCTCGAGCGCGGATGATGTTCGCGGTTTTTTTTTTCTTCTTCCTTTTTCCCTTTGTCTTTCCATTTACCAAACGAGATATCGCGTTCCCGCGATTCTTCCGCACGTACGCAGGGATCGTCAAAAGGACACGAAGGAAACGCTTCGAGGGTTGACAGGCGACGATAAGGAAGGAGGAAGGGGGGACACGAGCTCGAAGAACCGCGTTCGCCGTCGTACGAAAAGAACAGCCAAATGCTTTCAACGCATATTATCAATCAAGCATACACAAGCGAGCGACACGCTTCGCGGCGTCTCTCAAAAAAGTAACGTCGAGTCTTGCAAAGAATTACTACGCAGTATAACGTCGATCACGAGAAGCGCGACGAGCGAACGATGGGCTCGGGGGGTGTCCGGCAAGAGGGGCACGAGCGGTGAAATACATGTACCAAATCTTACCGGGGTGCTACTGTGTGAGGGCAAAGCAACCGCGGGAGCGAGAGATGGATGTGATGAGCGGTAAGCAAAACGTGGACGTAAGATTCTCAGTCTTTGAGTCGTTATTACTCGTCATCAACGTTTTCAGCTGCGGAGAACATTTCATGTTTAGCCGAAGTTACGATTTAACTGATTATCGCTAAAACGCCTCGTTCACAGCCCCCTTTGCCGGCCACCCCGGGCCGCTCACAACATAAACGTTTATCACCTGTGCAACGTCGCGGACGTGCACTTCGCTTAAGACAAAAGATAAAGCCGCGACCAAGGTAGCGCGCGGAGACGTGATCATATTACTATATACGAATGCATTAATATCGTTATCATCATCGTTATCATTAGTATCGGCCTTGCGCCGTATTAGCTCTGGTTAGATTCGGAAGCGATTCGAAGCGACAAAGTTTCGCGGGGGGGAGGGGGTAGGGCGAGTTTACGTGAGTAGAACGTGATACTGTAAGTCGTAAAGGGTGACTTGGGGAGAGACGAGATACGGCTACGTTAATTACGGTAAGAGCGCGATCGTAACATATACACGAGACACGAGGCTTTTTGCGCAGCCTTTTAAAATCACATCGATGAGTAAAAATGCGTCGGCGCGTCGAGCCGCTGCCAGTTTCGAGTGGCAGAGGGTAGGAACTCCTCTGGGGGGGCAGAGGCGACGCGAGCGGACGAAGCACCCTTGAGGCTCTCTTACTCGGACAATCCCGGCAATTCTCTCGACAGTCTGTATGTGCGCATTGTCACTTTCATTTAATTCTATTCACGTAATAAGAAATAATGGCAGTAGCAATTTAGGCCATACTAATTGCGGCTCGAATGAAGTTAACACTGAGATGTAATGGCATCAGAATATCGATATCAAATAACTTTCAAAGTGTTTGCTTTCGATGAATAAATCTATCAAATTAGATGAATCGAGTTATATGCGAATGGTAACACTAACAAGGAACGATAACTCGCAAGATGTGACTTGTCCGTGCATTCAGAGTTACAATGGGACACAATTGCAGAGGTTGCAGTCCCCGCGATAGTTACTTATCGAGGGTACTCGTTGGCCCGGTCGCCCAACTGGGAGCCGGCTCGCGCATCGCCTCGGCAAACAAATGCGACACCTAGAAATAGCTACTTACAACGTATGTATATATAGTTAGTATATATATATATATAATATATATTTATATTTATATTTGTATGTATATATCTAGAAATAGTATCGTGATAAAAACGAACTATGAGACGCGGCGTCGTGATCGCGGCGTCGCGCGACGTCGGGCTGGCGTGCGCGCGAATAAAAGCTCGGGGGGGGAAGCATCCGCTTCGTTTCGTCGAGCCAGCGCAAGATCAATCGCCCGATCGCGGACAGACCGTCTTCGATTCGCGTTCTGATATCGTGTCCCGTCAACCAGAACCCCGACCTCTCGCCTCGTCGCGAAGATCCAACGATGCCTTCTCGCGACCATCCGTCCGACTTAAAGCTATCTACGTTAAACCAGCTTCTTTTATTACTCGAATCGCTTACACCTGTAACGATCATCGTCGCGATGTCAGTGAAATCTTACGTACGGTACGTCGCAATCGATCGTAGAAGATTAGCACGGGGGGGGGGGATAATTAGGTGTTTACAGCGGACTAAATATTTATATCATATAGGACGACAGCAAGTGTAGTGTGGCGTATATTGCGTGGCACGCGCCAGCGCGCGTGGCGATGATGTTCGTACTGTAGTATTATGTGTGGCTGGCCTGCCGTGTATTATATATACCGAAGCGTTCCCTCGATGGCATGCCGCGTTGTTCTTCCTACGGACAGTCGATCGGTGTTTCGTGTAACCGGGAAACTTCTCCCCTTTCGAGCGAGCGATGGGAATGTCTCGAATCGATCGTCTACAACGGATCGCTAGGAGGACGACGACGACGACGACGAAAGACGAAAAAGCGACGATGTACCCTATAAACTTTGCTCTCCGCGACGTCGAGACCCAAGATTACCGATACCGTCAAGGGGGATGATGGGTAGGGGGGGACG